>OZ022250.1:2542054-2554554 GCA_963978915.1 Caenorhabditis parvicauda | reverse complement strand
ATCCGGAAACAATGTATAGGCTAAAAACCGAAAACATTGTTTTATGTTGATACTGCGACATTTCGGCAGGATAAAATGGAACCAAACCGAAATTCAATGAAGTGTAACTCGAAGGAGGATCTTAGAGGGAGTTTACATTAAGGCATTGAACCCTAAACTTAACACGAAAGAAGAGCTTACTGATATGGTGGCATGCTTCGTTCTCTTGGACTAACTCCATAACTAAAACGTTGGATATTTGTCGACATTTCATAGCGTCTCGTGTCGTGCTACTATAGCGCGTTGAAAACGTCGCGAAAACATCGACAATCTTTCATCCACCGGCCAGGGGTTCGTTGCGCTCACACGACGTTTTCGGCCACGCCCCCAATCAATAAGAATTATTCCAATCACATTTATTCAATAGACAATAAGATACATGAACAACAGCAAAAATGCACGGAGAAAAGAGAGAGAGATAGAGAGAAAGACAAAAAAATAAATTTACATAGAGGATAAGGACTTACTCTTTGGTGAACACACTCTTTCAACTTCTCATATGAGACCTTCAGAGGTTGACGGATTGAGAGTTTTGGTACTTCAAAGGTGTCTGAATAGTGCGATCGATACATTGTGGATTCTGAAAACGACGATTGATTGATGAACTTCGGCTCTTTTTTACTTTTTCACTGTACGAATTAAGCAAATTATACCGAGAATGAAGCAAAAACAGTTTCGATAAAGCGCTTGCAGAATCAAATAAAAACTCACGAAGTCAATAGGGGTAATGCTAGATGCTCCCGTTCCCTCGCACGATCAACTTCGTTGACGAAGCTTGTGAAGTACTCGAATCAAGCAGCAAACAAAAGGTCGTCGTAGATTCGAACGTCCATATACATCTCTGATAACATGCGCTGGTTCATTGTTCTTCACTAATTGGGTTGCGAGACGGCCGACAAGTTGGTACAGGAAAGCTGAAAAAGAAAAAAACTGATAATTATACCAACTCTCTCTCTCTCTCTTCCTCCATCTTTCACTCTCACACACAGTCTCCCTCTCTCTCTCTCTCTCTCTCTCTCTCTCTCTCTCTCTCTCTCTCTCTCGCTCACTCTCTTTCTTTTTCGGAGTTTTGATATTATCACTAGCTTCATCAAATAGAATACTCACCATTACGTTGCTGATTCTTCAAGCAATCAGAAACTCGCTTCGTATTCTCCAACAATGTCAGCGCAGTGTAATAATGTCTGAAAGGCGGGTAAATCTGCGTAATCTTAGGTTCAAATTGATTTTGATATTCTTGGCTCGTGAGAGTGATAATAAACTATTAACAGAAAAAATCACCTATGAACGATATGCTTCTCGATCTCCCTGTACAGCTTGTGGAAAAAGCCGAACTCTCTTCTTGTGTGATCCATCATCTTAATAAAAAATTTTGTGTTAGAATAATGAAAATGCATCAGATGAGGCGCAGTTTTCAAAATTTTCGAGCAATTTCCCATATAAATTTTGAAGAAAGCAAAAAATACCTGTTCGACCAAGTGAGTTCTCTCGGCAGCTTTTCCATCTAAACGGCTTCACATTTCCACCGTACTCCTTCGTATGTCACAGTGGTCCCATTATCGGGTTGACCAGGTCTGCGACGTTTCTGAAAATTACAACTGTAAGAAGTCGGAACAAAGGTGGGGGATGCTACAAGGTGGGGGATGCTGTTCTTTTTGATATTTTGACATGAGCTACAAAATAGTGAAATAGACGTGTTTAACAAATCAAAAATTCTGAAATATAAACTCTCAAACTTGGCCTAAATTCTTTGTTTGAAAAAACGAAGATTCTAAGGATTTTACTAAATCTAAATGAAATAATTCACTTCAAAAAATTATTTTCTTGATTATACAGACTAAAACAAATGAAATCAAAGACTCAAACAAGTAGAGAGAACGATGACAGAATGAAAAAAAAAAAGAAAAACGAGTGTCAGCTGGCGTGTCGTTTCGATGAGAGAGTAAGAGACAGAGAGAAAGATGCGGAGGTATTCCAGAACGACTCGCGTTGCGTCGGGAAAATGCGTTGAAAACGTCGATTTCAGGCCCCTCGCATGCAATTTGGCCCAAATAGTAGACAAAGTGTCGGATTTTTGCAAATCACCGATAAAATGTCGACAAATATCCAACGTTTTAATTATGGAGAATGTTCAAACCACTTCGGCAAGGGTTTCTAGCTTTTCAAAATTTTGACCGACCCCTTAATTTGCTTTTTGACCGACTACCTCACCTGTTTGCCGTTAAACGGTCCCCTTATACTAATATTTCTCATTTCTTATTTCTCACAATACTATTTATTCTGTTCTGTCATACCAACCCTTTAATGCTAACTATCTCATGTAAATAATTATAGGTATATATCCCTGAAGATGGTGTGATTGCCAAAAGGTTGGAAAATAAATACATCTTTTGCAATTCTACTGGTTACAACAAGACGATCTGTCAACAACCACAAACCAAAATTTTTGAATTTTTCAAATTCTAGTCTACTCGTCCGACGTTTTTGTCAGTAAACTATACCAGAATAAAGATCCTCAAGCAAAAAACAATTCCACTGAACGTTCTTGTCGAAACCATCTTCGGGGTGTCAGTCGATGTGGTCGGTTGGTAGTAGTGATATTGAATAGGTGGCGGTGAGGGTATTCTCCTCTCGATCACAACCCTTCTATGGTATTCTGGTTGGTTCATGGTTATCCGACTCGTCATGGACGCAGAGTTATGTAACAACCGGTATGGTCGCCGCTCAACCAGCGACGCTTATCCGATTTCCGGGCAATGGCTCGGTGAATCACACACACACGAGTGTTGGGTGTTCAATAGGGAAATACAGAGACACTTGACTGCCTGTTGGTTATTCATACGACCTGTTGTCATGTGTGTGTGTACAATACAAAACAAGTACGCCATGAGTTGCATAAGAACCAAAAATAGTGTTGAGTTTTTATGGGTGATTTTTTTTCAAAAAAAAAATAAAGTACTCTAAAAACAAAATGCTGTACTCGTGTACAACATGTGCTGTAGATAACTTACGGCACATGTGCTGTAAGAAATCTCTCTATGTACATCATGTGCCGTAAGAAATGTCTCTATGTACATCATGTGCCGTAAGAAATGTCTCTATGTACAGCATGTGCCGTAAGAAATCTCTCTACGTACAACATCTGCCGTAAGTTATCTACAGCGTATGCTGTACATGCGCTGTAGCACATATTGTACACAAGTACAGCATTATGTTTTTAGAGTAGTACGTTTACAAAAAAAGATAATTGGTAAAGCCATTTGCGAAGCTTCGCATTGAAACTGTCTCATTATCATATTATAGGTTCTGATTTCGTCAGGCATTAAATTTATGCTCCAATCGATTTTGTAGATGAATCCCTTGAAACTAGTTTTACAGACTTCTGAATCCTGGATACTACTGTAGTTCATTGTTTCAGTCTCGAGATGTCTGAAAATAGAAATATTTTCCAATATCAGGTACTGGTAGTCTCGAAAACAGGGATATTGCTAGAAATTCTCTGAACTAACATGTTCATAACATTTCATACTTTCAGAAAAATATCTTAAAATCGTATTGAACTTGAAAAGTTTTAAAACGTTTTCCACACTGTAAAAAACGTTTCCGAACAGTGGGATACATTAATAACACAAAAACTTTCAAGCGTAACCAGTGAAAGTTATGAGTTGTGACAGACTCTTTGTTCGGGAAGAGTATACTACGTAGTAGATCATCCGGCTAGTGAGTAATGGGACAGTTAATTCTAAATTCAGCTAACATCCATTGTTCGCGATGTCATGCCCTGACGTTGAACAGTAACTTCCACCAGAGGATTACACCGTGGGTCCGTTTCGCACCCTGTGTTCGCCCGAGAAAAATTCTGGAGTACCCACCACCAGAGGTTTTTACGCACCAAAAATATACACACCTTTCACAGTACTGAAATGTCCTTGGGATCTTGAAAAAATCCGATAAAAATAAATATTTTGTTTTCAACTTTTTTGCTATAAGAAAATAAAGAAAAAAAGCACACTCATGGACATCGAAAAAAACGCGATAGGAAGATTTCGTGTTTTATCTTTTTGTGAAGTGATTTAGATTATTTTCCAAGAATATGATTCAAGAAGTTAAAACTCAAATCACACAACTTGAAATAATTCTTCGTATGAGTCATTTCTTTTATTCTTTGAAAGTAAGATCCCTGAGCCACTCTACTATTTTTTTCCCACGGATTGAAGGTGTTTGTAGTAGTGGATTGTATTCATAAGTCGTATGTGAGAAAAACAAGGACTTCTGGGAAGGAGAACTGATCGTATCCGGAGAAGTCGAGTTCTGTTCTATTGAGTTTTGGTCATAGCCGATCGAACTGGTTTTAAAATATCTTTTTTTGTAAAATTCGTAAATTCAATAAATTTTCTGTAAAATTCGTGTGAATTGTGAAATTATTCAAAAAATGGTTTTATTAAAATTTTAAATTGGAAATTTGAAAAAAAGAAAAGAACAATTTTCACCATTTTTGAATTCATCGGGTTTGACTTAATTTTCCATAAGTTTTAAAACTGGCTTTAAAATGTGCTACGTTGACTATATTCTGAAGTGCACTGGTTTTTCATTTCTTCCAGTTTCCATGTAGTACTTCCCAAATACTAAACTTGAAATGGTTCTTTTTTCTAGAACATTCGTACTGCGAGAGATCGTGCCCTTCACAAAACAACGTTGACTGATATGATATACTTCACATAGCTTCCTCTACCTATAAAAAAGAAAAAACAATCTGACCTCAGTAAATCGGTTACTTAGTACTAAACGGTACGTACCGTAGCAGTTTCGCCTCGAAACACAAGAACAATTAAGTAATGCTCCTTCAATTTCAATGAACTGAAAGTAAGAATAATAATTAAAATCCACAAAGATCTAACTGTTCGTTGTGAGAGTCCCGACCCTACCGTACTCATTCTGCAAAATTGAGATTAGAGCGCGTTTGAAATCGGTCAGACTTTTTGCTAGATATGTGTACTTCTCATGTTGAAGTAGTTCTGAACTGCAAGAATGTAAGACCTTTGCAGAACAACACCGATTAATCACACAAGTCATTAGTACAAACACTCTTGATTCCCTAGGCAGTTATTAACTTTAATTAGAATCGTTTTCATGCGATAACAAGTAGTACATGGATTGTATGCCCTTCATAATTTTCTTAAAAAGCGACCAATTTTGTTGTTTGTCAGATGCAAAAATGAATGAGATTTGAATGAATACAAGAAGGGAAAAGCCGGATATTATATGTCTATACAAGCATAAGCTTTCGCAGTCATTTTTCTGTCTTCTCTAGAAATCATAAATCTCTCAAATTTTTCATACACCACACAAGAGGTTAACTGTAAAGTTCCCTGGATCATCAAAAAAGAGTGAAAATGTGTGGACCGCCCAAGCGGGTAACTGTTAGTTTCCTGGATTGCCTAAAAGATTAGAGTAAAATTTTGAGGATCACACAATAAATCAATTGTTAAGTTTCTGGATCATTCGAAAAAATTGGAGTAAAATTTTGAAGGCCCCCCAAGAAGTTAATTGTAAAGGACTTGGATCACCTAACATATACTCTGTTTCAATGAAAAGTGTTCACCTACATTTTTTCAATTTTTTCAGTTTATACCCAAATGGAGCGAGTTAATCTTCAGTAGTTTTACGAAAATTATAAACCAATGTTGTATACCAAGTTTCATATTGATCGGCTTGCTTATTGAAAAAATAGAACCAAAAATGTCAAAAGCGCCATTTTTGAGATTTTGATTTTTCTCTTAAAAATTCACTGCACTTCGATATAGAGCGAGATATCAAAGGGAAAATCATTTATTCGGATAAACTAGATTGTTCTGGACTGATTTAGTCTTGATAGTTAATGAAATCAGTTCGTTCTGACACCAAAAGAGGCAAAATTGAGTTTTTTCGAGAAAAACGACTTTTGAGCTCTAATTTTGTTTTGAGTTAATTTAAATGAACAGAATTATTGGTTCACAAGTTTTTCTTTTAATTGGACCAAAGAGAGCATCTCGACTCATTCAGAATATAAGTTTTGCTTCACGCGTAAATCACTCTTCCTCCTTCAGAAGAGTGTATGACGACGTTATCCAGCTCCTAGTTGGCACACTTTTCAATATAATATTTGAAAAAACATAAAATAGTTTTTTTTACATCACTTGAGTGTATTTTGACATACCTCCGCTATGAAAAATGTAATAATAGAATACCTCTGTTGTATGAGTGCTTCCACTTTGCTTTATAACACTCAACACGATCCAATTTTACTGAAATCACTCTAACTAAGCTCTGAACCAAAAGAAAAAACCTATGTCAATTGTTTTGACTTCAATAATGTTTTCAAAAAACTTGGACTCATCCTTGAAATCGAAATGTTGGAGAAGCCGCATGTTGGTAATCTATCATGTGTTTTATCGCTTGTATAATTCAGTACTTCTAACGTTCATCCCGATCAAAGTTCACTAGCAACAAATTCAGAAGGTTGTTTTCTGTTTTTCTAGAAATTTAGAACTGTTGGTTCCATCTGTTCGGAAAGTTTTGTTGTCAGACACTCTTCTAAAGTAGAGAGAGTGATTTACGCGTAAAGCAAAACTTATATTTTGAATGAGTCGAGATGCTTTCTTTGGTCCAATCAGAAGAAAAACTTGTGAAACAATAATTATGTTCATTCAAATTAACTCAAAAAAAAATTAGAGCTCAAAAATCGTTTTTCTCGAAAAAAAAACTCAATTTTGCCTCTTTTGGTGTCAGAACGAACTGATTTCATTAACTATCAAGACTAAATCAGTCCAGAACAATCTAGTTTATCCGAATAAATGATTTCCCCTTTGATATCTCGCTCTATATCAAAGTGCAGTGGATTTTTAAGAGAAAAGTCAAAATCTCAAAATTGGCGCTTTTGACGTTTTTGGTTCTATTTTTTCAATAAGCAAGCCGATCAATATGAAACTTGGTATACAACATTGGTTTATAATTTTCGTAAAACTACTGAAGATTAACTCGCTCCATTTGGGTATAAACTGGAAAAATTGAAAAAATGTAGGTGAACACTTTTCATTGAAACAGAGTATATTTGAGTAAAAATTTATGGACCACCCAAGAAGTTAACAAGAAACTAGTTACTTCAATCTCCGTAAAATATGACACTTTTCCGAGACCTTCTGAACAGTCCAAGTCACACGGATCGACTGCCAATGGGCCCTTACAAACGTCCGGTTCAGTTGCCGACCATTGACGATCCAATGCCGGTCACACAGGACGTTGGAGTTAGTTTTCCAAGTTCGTACCATTATTTTTAGTTCTACTGTTCAAAGTTGATTAACTGCATCTTGATTTTTGACCTCTTACCTGCTTTGAGAGAAATGTTATTATTGCCATAGAAAAAACAACTTCTTCTCGGGATGCTTAAATCCATCACCGGATGAGTAATCTTATCCACGAACTCTGGAAAGTGACGATATGCCTAATCCCCTTCTCTTCATAAAGAATTAAACCGGTGTATAATTAGACTAGGTGGGGGCTATATTCATCGTTGAAAATTTTTCTCATAGTTGTTGTGTCAAAACAACGAAACATGATCTAGACAGACTTTATAATATTTTCGTAGTGGTCTTTCATCTGGAAGAATGACTTAAAAGTAGCTTTTCGATGATGTTTTAAGAACTAAAGAGAGAGAGAGAGAGAGAGAGAGAGAGAGAGAGAGAGAGAGAGCGAGGGTGGGGAGTCCATTTTTTCCATCACGTCAAGCAATCGTAGGAACGTCCATCAAAATTATTTAACGACTCATTTTATGGCATTCGTTCTTCGCCTACACTTGGAGGAGCTGTTTTAATTTTCCCTCTTCTAATCTTTCCCCATCTTTCTCTCTCCCTTTCTCTCTCTCTCTTTCTCTCTATCTCTCACTCTTTCTCTTCATCATAAAAAGTTGATGTCTTCTGAATCATAATATTCAATTGCCTCGAATCACAAAAGTTCGGACATTAAGCATATTGAATGAGCGATAACTTCATTCTCTTTCGGAGTTTGAGTATTTCTCTCTTTTTTCAGTTATCGAATTTTTTTAGGTTCTGTGGGACAGCACTGAGAAATTGAATTTGTAACTTTACCATTACTAGTTTATAGTACACTTTATAGTTTCCTCTGATAGGTGAAGTTCTCCTTCTTTTTTATTATTTCTACAGCAATTTTAACTCGTTGAAATCAATTAGAGTCGTCAACCCATAAGTCCCGCCCACTTTCCTGTCGTTCCACGAAACGGACGATCAAGAGTTCTCTGCTCATTCCATCATAACAACTAGTATCATTTTGTAGATCGGAGATGTCATCATGATAAAACTACCTATCTCTTCCACCTCTTATTTGTACCGTTAGCTCCGCCCCTTCTCCATTGCTACAACAAACGAACTGTTAAAGTTCCAACAGGCTGAAATATTGTTTAGACTTTTCAATACGATATGACTAATTAATCCTGCTTACAAGCCGGACAGTTCTCCAGCAAAACATCATTATAACTCTGTTATTCATATTTATACGTGCAAAATTGCAAAGAATTCAAATCCCAGAATTCCAGCACAATTAGTGAACACATGAGTCACAATTGTGGTTTCTGGCTTGAAGTTTGAATCTCTTTGGTCCTAGACACTTTCTCTCACACACAATGCAAGTGAACTCACTATGGAAAAGGACATAGGTAACAATAAGTCTCATTAGCCGGTAACTCGATTGACTCTTTTTCACACAACTCACTTGACTCAAGTTGTTTCCCGTCATTTTACTTGTTTCTCAACAAACAAGTACTCCTCGCTACGCTCTCGATCTTTGATGCTAGCGATCCAAAACTTTAGGGTCAACCTTCTTCATCTCTCGACTCGAGTCATAACCAAAAGACAGCAAAAGTTGAATTCTTTTCAAAAGGAATGAACAAGTTTTCAAAAGTAATGAAAACGGAGGACTTGTCCTTTCGTAATATTTGACCTCTTTTTCGCCACATTTTTTTTGCATAGTAAACTTCATTCAATAAACAGGTATTTTTCAACTTTCAATGTACCTATCAAGATACGTTGAGCAGACCAAATCTTCTCAAGTTTTCTAATGACGTTTCACATATCTTCCTCTACCTGTAAAAAAATCTGGCCTCCGTAAATCGGGTACTTAGTACTGTAGCAGTTTCGCCTCGAAACACAAAACGATTTAAGTGATGAGCCTTTAATTTCAATGGACTGAAAGTAAGAATAATGATTTAAATCCACAAAGTTCTAACTGTTCGTTGTGAGAGTCCCGACCCTGAGATAGGCCTACCGTACTCATTCTGCAAAATTGAGATTAGAGCGTGTTTGAAAACGGCCATGCTTCTAGCGATATATGTGCTTTTTGGAGCGCTTCGAAAATCATTTTTCAAACTAAATAATTGTGCAAAAAATTATTTAAAAAAATTATAGGAAATGCTTCTTTTTTTTTGAGTCATTCAAGTTTTCCAACAAAAGTATGTGTAACACTTTCAGAATAACAGTTTTCGAATGAGAACATGTAATTTCATCGAATTCATCCGGAACCCTACAATTTATGAAGTCATGAGATAAACTTTCTTTCGTTCTTCAAGTGCTTCACTCCATGCTTCTCTTTCCATTCTGTTTTTTAGTCTCATGGAGAAAACATGTTGATTTTCACATCGAGATTTGAGCAAAGTATGAAAGTAACATTTCAAGAAGAAAATATTTACAAGAAAAAACATGTTTTTTGTTTTGATATTCTCTTTCACTCTCTTTCTTTCTTTCTATATTTTTCTCTTTATCTCATTCTCTCTCTCTCTCTCTCTCCCTCTCTCTCTCTCTCTCTCTCTCTCTCTCTCTCTCCTTCTCTCTCTCTCTCTCTCTCTCTCTCTCTCTCTCTCTCTCTCTCTCTCTGGCAGTCTCTCTCTCTCTCCCTCTTTCTCTCTTTCCTTCTCTCTTTCCTTCTCTCTTTCTCTCTCTCTCTCTCTCTTTCTCTCTCTCTCTCTCTCTCTCTCCTCCTTTTTGAAACATATATTTTGTTGCGAGTCACCTCTAAAAACCCCTATTCCAAGCAACAAAAATTTATTCATAAAGGTTCGTAGAAAGGAATTTCGAAGAAAGTCTTTCCATCCATTGAAGGTTTCAACGTTTTTATGACCAGCTTCCTAACGTAGTTCAGTTTTGTCTCAAGCGAGAAATCATCGTTGAACATGTTGATGCGAGTCTTCTGAAAGTGTGAAGATGACTTTCATCTTGTTAATTCAAAATCTTCAGAAAAGGGCCGAGAGTTCTCTCACTCTCTCCTCCTCCCTCTCTTTTTCCCATGTCTCGTTCAGCTCAAGAATCGTATGGCACTATTAGGAATGTGTCAAATATTTAAGAGGAAAAAGGAGAGCTCTACTCTCTATTTAGGGTGAAATTTTGTCAATAACTAAATGATAACTAGCAGAACTTACATAAACTCTGGAGTCACCACAAGTATAGACTATGACGAAGTATGGTTCATAGTGATCATCGAACCAACCATCTCCATCTTGTTCGCCTTTCAGAATGAATGGGAATGTTGTGTTCGCAGAAAAAGTTGCGTGTGCTATGGTGTCATCAGAAAATGTATCTTCCTGTAACAGAAAATTTGGGACTTCACAGAGAGAGAGAGAGAGAGAGAGAGAGAGAGAGAGAGAGAGAGAGAGAGAGAGAGAGAGAGAGAGAGAGAGAGAGAGAGAGAGGGAGAGAGAGAGAGAGAGAGAGAGAGAGAGAGAGAGAGAGAGAGAGAGAGAGAGAGAGAGAGAGAAAGAGAGAGAGAGAGAGAGAAACCCACCTCCATAAGCCAAATTTCTCCATTAGGTATAACTTTAGCTTCTGGAGTGAAGCCATTCTCCGGCTGGCATTTCAGAATCACCTTGAACGTGAACTCGGTCGCGAGGCTAACAAAAACAAACTAAACTATCTTTTTCTGATTAATAGAACGCTGCTTACGTTGATAACTATGACCAACAACCTCATGGTCGAAATAACCCACAAAAACGATATCCTAGACAAATTAGGTCACGGGAAACTTAACATCGGAATTTTGCATAATTGTGAGCAGTGTTTTCAACATTTTGGGTATCTCTCTTTCAAAGACGAATGTCAGCTTCTTGCGGTAAATGTTGAATTCTAAAAAAAGGTATTGTTTAGTTTTTGATGCTTGTCTACGTTTTTAAGTCTCTCTCTCTCTCTACCTCTCTTTCTCTCTCACTCTCTCACTCTTCCTCTTTTTCTAAACACATATTTTGTTGCAAGCCACCTTCAGAGACCTTATTCCCAAGCAACAAAAATTTATTCATAGAGGTTCATAGAAAGGAAGTTCAAAGAACGTCTTTCCATCCATTGAAGGTTTTAACGTTTTTCTGACCAGCTTCCTAACGTAGTTCAGGTTCGTTTTGAACGCGAACTCATCGTTGAACATGTTGATTCGCGTCTTCTGAAAGTGTGAAGATGACTTTCATCTTGTTAATTCAAAATTTTCAGAAAAAAGTCAAGAATTCTCTCTCTCTCTTCTTCCTCTCTTCTTCCCATGTCTCGTTGAGCTCAAGAATAGTATGGCACTACATATTAGGAATGTGTCAAATATTTAAGAGGAAGTGGGCACTACTCTCTATTTAGGGTGAAATTTTGTCAATAACTAAATGATAACAAGCAGAACTTACATAGAGTCTGAAGTCACCACAAGTAAAGCTTATGACGAAATATAGTTCATAGTAATAATCGAACCATCCGTCTCCATCTTGTTCGCCTTTCAGAATGAATGGGAATGTTGTGTTTGGAGAGAAAGTCGCGTGTGCTATGGTATCATCAGAAAATGTGTCTTCCTGTAACAGAATTTTTTGGACTTCACAGAGAGAGAGAGAGAGAGAGAGAGAGAGAGAGAGAGAGAGAGAGAGAGAGAGAGAGAGAGAGAGAGAGAGAGGGAGAGAGAGAGAGAGAAAGAGAGAGTGAGAGAGAGAAAACTCACCTCCATAAGCCACATTTCTCCACTAGGTATAACTTTAGCTTCTGGTGTCGAGCCATTTTCCGGCTGGCACTTCAAAATCACCTTGAACTCGAACTCGGTCGCGAGGCTAACGAAAACAAGCTAAACGATCTCTTTCAGATTGAAAGAATGGTGCTTACGTTGAGAACTATGACTAACAATCTCATGATTGAAATAACCCACAAAAATGATATCCTTGACAAATTAGGTCACGGGAAACTTAAGTTTTTCTGCATAATTGTGAGCAGTGTTTTCAACATTTTGGGTATCTCTCTTTCAAAGACGAATGTCAGCTTCTTGCGGTAAATGTTGAATTCTGAAAACAGGTATCGTTTAGTTTTTGATGCTTGTCTACGTTTTCAGCCTGTCTGGAATGAGAGCTCCAGTTAACTCTTCGACGCTCACTGGAAGGTCACGCCCCCTTTCGTTAGTACAAGTTTTCC
>OZ022250.1:2523812-2541854 GCA_963978915.1 Caenorhabditis parvicauda | reverse complement strand
AAACAATTGGTCTCTTTGTAGAAGCAGTACATCTGGAATTTGAATTTTCGTAATGAACATTGCCTATTGGTCCCATTACGTTCTTATACAAGATGACATAAATTAGAGTGGTATCGAGTAAGAGGTTGTTTTTTTAAATTTTATGTAACAAAAAGTAACTTTGAGAATTAAAAGATGAAGTACACTAAACTCGCTCTTCACCTAGATTATAAAGCTAAAATCTATAAAACTAAAATCACATAGCTTTCTCTACCTGTAAAAAAAAATCTGGCCTCCGTAAATCGGTTACTTAGTACTGTAGCAGTTTCGCCTTGAAACACAAGAACGATTAAGTGATGAGCCTTCAATTTCAATGAACTGTAAGTAAGAATAATAATTTGAATCCACAAAGATCTATCTGTTTGTTATGAGAGTTACCGTACTCATTCTGCAAAATTGAGATTAGAGCGCGTTTGAAAACGGCCATGCTTCTAGCGATATATGTGGGTCGACAAAGCACTTTTTGAAACCAGAAAGGGGGAGAGAGAAAGAGAGAAAGAGAGAGAGAGAGAGAGAGAGAGAGAGAGAGAGAGAGAGAGAGAGGAGAGTGGAAGGTAGCGAAAAACATCTGCAGGCAAGCAAAAAAGACTTACCGCGCAGTGCTCAATCTCCGCACCTTTGCCTATCGTCGGATATTCACCACAATTCAGGGTTATCACCTTAGACTGATTGATGAACAATGCGAGAAAACCAGCAAGAAGTAGATTCGAATTCATTTCATACAAGAAATGGTTTGAAATGACGAACATCATTCACAAATTGTACGGTCACAGGCAAGGGTCACGTTTTGAATAAAACGACTTTGAGTTTAGTTGCGAATTGATATTAAGAAGTTATACATTGTCAAAGTGGGAACAAAATGACACGAACATTGTGAAGTACTGAAAATGTTTGTACTGCGACCTCAATTTTTTTGAAGCTTTGAGCGGTTTGATTTGGGGTATCTGAGCTTCCCATTTTGTCCCTAAAAAAAGAGAAACCCTGAACCTAAGTGTATCAGTGCGCCTCCAATCATCTCCCTGTTTATGCGCCGAGGTGAGAATAGCGGCGAAAAGGAGAGAGCACAGAGACAATTCGCGGTTAGAGAGTGTTGCGTGTAGGTTTACGGGGTAACCGATATTCTTCTCTTGTTTTGTCGTAGGAATTTCAATTGTAATAATTAAACTATAATTAAACATTTTATTACATTTTTCAATCAATAAAGTGGACTTCTGAATGACAATAGCGACACAAACTCGACTTTTCTTCTCATGGCTTTTGATGTGAAAAGACTATTCAAACTTTTGTAGTAGTGCACAATTCCTTGTTAGCGTTATCACTTGAGAGGGAGGGAAGGCGAGAGACATTACTGCAGACATTTTTTGAAGGGAGAGAAGACAGTGAGAGATCGTGTACTACTGCTAGACGCAGACGTCGCCCGCGAGATAGTATGTTTAGGCAGGAGGGTGCAGAGTGTCCACCACGTCGTACAGGTAGTTGTGTACCGTAGTAATCCCTCCAGCTTGGCATAAAATAATTAGGATAATGTATTTTCAATCAATATCATTTGTAATCTTCATTTTCCTCTCACATCATCAGAAGTCTCCATTCACATTTCTCGAAAGCTTCGTCAAAAAAGTGACGTCATTTATTTTCTGCAAGGAGCTTGTACATGACTTTCTCCAATTTCAGATAATTAGCTGGTTTGATGTCCAAAGACCATATTTCTATAATTTCCATGAACCGAACTTCCAAAAAATGAGTTGAACAAAAAAAACGAGGGCTCTTTCCGCTTAATCGAGCACACTTCAAGGGTCCAATTGAGATAGAAGGCTAGAATTTTTCTTCCTCTTTCTTTTTTAGAAGTTCATAACTGCTATTTTTCTTCATATTCAAGGTAAAAACAAGAAGTGACTCATTTTCTCTAACTATTCATGTTCTTTCAAAATGTCTTTAAAATTGTTTTTCTCATTTTTCTAAATTTTGAACGTTTTTAGAGGTCTTGAAAGAAAGTTCAACCGAAATTGTTTCATCGTTTTTTTAATGTATAAATATTCATCGGCTGGATAGAGTTGAAACTTTCGTGATTATGTCAAAAAGCTTTTTTTTTCAAACTCAAACAATCCGAGTTTCGAAAAAGGCGAAGGATGTGAAGATGTTTTCAAATCTAAAGCCACTGCATACCAGATGAAAGAAATCCAACGGCATCGATTGGAAGCCATAAATCACTGTTTTTCATTCACCGACCATAGTCAAATGACAGTTTGTCGCAGCCCCTAATCATGCCTCATTCATTCCATTCCATGTATCTATAGATACGACTTTTGTGTTCCGTTCTCTACAAACCAAATACCGCTTATATGTATGTATGAACTTCATACTCTGTTGATATCAACATCGCACAACTATCTCCAAAACTTTGGGTGGAGCGGCATCGTAACGGTCATAAATGGCCGACTATCGCCCCGGAAATCTGTCATCCAATTACAGTCCAATGCCGGTCCAAATACAATCCAATGCCAATCCGGTCCATCTTTCGCCTGTTTACGATCCACTGCCAGGCCATTTGCAGTCCATTTGTCGCCCAATCCAACGGTCGCTCATTTACAGTCCGATCCACCCAAAGTTTTGAAGAGACTGCGCAACAACTCAAAAATTGAATAAAAAACATGTAGACGGTGTAGAGACTTGTCGAAAGTACATAACGTCACTTTTTTGTCAAAGCGTAAGAGGAAAATAAAGATAAAAAATGATTTTGAATAATAGTACAAATACCTTGGGAGATTACCACGGAACACAACTACTTGCTTACCTGTAGGGATGGTGGAGACTCCGTACCCTCTGTCATAAACGCACTCTCTCGCCGCTGATGCCTGTGTCTAGCGATATTGTACGCTCTCTCACTGTCCCTCCCACTTCGGAAAATATCTGTAGTTGTCTGTTATCTCTCGTGCTTTCCTCTCTCTCTCTCTCTCTCTCCCTCTCTCTCTCCTTTTTTCTCTTTCTCTCTCCTTCTCTCTCTCTCTCTCTCTCTCTCTCTCTCTCTCTCTCCACACTTTTGATCCGTTAACTTTCAGGCTGATGGATTATACACAGTTCCTGATCTTGGCCCCTTTATTCGCCTTCGCATTGTTCTTCGTCGTCATTGTAGTTCTGAGAGCCACTTGTCAAAAGTAAGTTTCAAGCTTTTTCAGAATCCAGAAGAAAATTAGATTTCCCAAGTATTCTGAAATATTCCGAGACATTCCCGAACTTTTTGAAACTCAGATTTTATGTAGTATCATTCTGAAATTTCCACATTCAGATCATTCAAAAATTCAAAGCTTAGATTCATAAACTCTGAGGTTTTCATTGAAATTTCACCTAACAATTTTCACAAGGAGTTTAAGATTAAAAGTTTGAAGAATGAATTAGAGCCAAACATCGGAACCGGCTTCGAGAACATTGAAAAACTATATAAACTAATTGTGCATATTAATTTGGACGCATATTTGTAGATCAACATGTACAAATGTCAAAATGAAAAGTGTTTTGGTCTTGAGAAGAATCGTGCTCGTTATTTCAGGATACACTTTATAACAATGTCTATCTCCAATTTTTTCAGAGCAAACAGTCGAAGACGAGACCGTCGTGCTAACATGTCTACAGTTACCATTTCAAGTTCTGATTCTGTTATGGTAATGGAAGTGTCACGTGTTAGATCAAGTACTAGCGCTACTAGTCCTGCTACAACGAATTCTGCCGTGAATAACACGAATCCAAGCCCCCCAGGTGAGAAGAGGAAGAAAGAAAGAGAGAGAGAGAGAGAGAGAGAGAAATCATACTTTTTATCAAAAAAACTTCAGGTTACTACTCTGACCTTCCAGTCTCTGCTACAGTCTATCCCATATTCGTTCCGTCATACTCTGCGCCTTCAATGTCGTTTCGGGACCCTAGACAGTTTCAGGTACAGTATTCATTTTTTGCAGTTCTAAAACTGGTTTTAGGGGCTTCCCGGACTACAAGCTCCACCACCATATCCACCACCACCGAGCTACAATCAGATTTCGAGTTTCCCGGAACTTCCATGTGGGTTTTTGATCTCTCTCCTTCTCTCTCTCTCTCTCTCTCTCTCTCTCTCTCTCTCTCTCTCCCTCTCTATCTCTCTCTCTCTTTCTCTCTCTATCTCTATCTCTCTCTCTCTCTCTCTCTCTCTCTCTCTCTCTCTCTCTCTCTCTCTCTCTTTCTCTCTCTATCTCTCTCTCTCTCTCTCTCTCTCTCTCTCTCTCTCTCTCTCTTTCACATGTCTTCCTTGAAAACCTAATTCCAGGTTCCATAATCGACCTCGACAACAGTAGAATAACCCGATCAAAAAGTCCAAATCTCCCGCCAGTCGACTGACTCAGCCTATGCTCAACGATCTGTCTTTTGTATTGACGTGTGTTACAAAACGGGTAAAAATAAAATGTTCCAGTTTATTGTTGACTAGTGAACGGAAACAAAAACTATCACCTGCTGGTTATTCATACATATCACATGGTTATTGTTCCGCATTCGTTTTTCAGACCACGCGAATCACATAGGAGACCTTGAGTTGATGGAACCATGCGTGCTTGTTTCCAAACCAGAATCGGTATGTGCCTGGAAATAAGATTATACTTTATACTGACTACAAAACGGCGTCATAACGGCGAAAAAAAGAGGATAGCTCAGGCTCCCTTCAGACTCAATTTTCATCCCAAATCTATTTTTCTCTGATCGGTTAATGACGTTTTGTACAAAGTCGTCAAAGTCTTCCCGTTCGTAGTTTTTACTTCACAAATTTCGATATTTATAACCTTGAAGAAAATTTTTTCATTAAAACTACATTTTGACACTAGTGACGCCTAATAAACAATGATTGTTATTGTTTAGAGTCACTCAAATTATGGCATAACTTACAGTAAGAACCTTTCTGGATAGAGTAAAGCCTAGGGTTTTTTCTAAAATAGAAGCTTAAGTGACAGTATAAGTGACAGTAAAAACTATCCGTAGTATTCTTTTTGGTAAAGTTCATGAACTTTTTTGACCTTTTTTTCTCCAAGAGGGCGTGACCTCTACCCAATCGGGATTTTACCTTTCTGCTTCGCCGCTACGACGTCTTTGCATGGAACGATTGTTGGTCCTGGGATTTTCTGAAAGTCTCGAAAATAACTTGTCCATAAAAATGGCAACGAAAGTTCTCGAGACGATCTTTGGTTCTCTCCTTCTCAAAATAGAAAATCCTCATGAAATTAATTAACTTCTCCTAATAATAGAAGAAAGACTTGATCGTTGGTGAGAATTCTTAGAAGACTTTAATCATAATGACACTGAAAACTTACACTGAATAACGGGTAGACTCTAGTTTCAGTATCCATATCTTTGACGTCATTCTCGGCATCTACTAGTGTCACTGTGAAGGAAAAGTGACCATCTGTATGGACTTCAAACTCGAGTGTTTTTCCCTGGAAAAATATACTTTAATAATAATAATTTATTTCTCCAAGTAAAAAATCAGAAAAATAAACATGAAAGATCATAGCCCTATAAAAAAACACGATCAGTGAAGTATAAAGTAATTATTCGTTAAAAAGGGTAGGGTATAGAAGTTTCAGACTGATTTTTGCTAGGATTCTTCCGTTTTCAAGGTTCTTTTTTGTAAGTAATAACTTTATTCACAGAGAATGAGTTTCAAACGCTCCAGTAAACTGACCAGCGATAGCCGGTATAACAATTTTAAATGAGCTATGAGAATCTAAAAAAAGCAGTAAGAAAATTCTCTGTCAAATAGAACGTTGGTGTTAGTAGTTAAATCCTTCTAAGTGTGTGACCAAAATGTTTCTTGGACTACCTAGATCCGACGCTTACAAGCAACTTTAAATACTTTGTCGATCACTGTTCTACCAACAAGCAAATCTTTTGATTTTCGTGATGATTCAAAATTTGCAAACTTCTCAACTTATAATTCATTCAGAACACTTTTGAGACTATTCTTTTTTTGAATGCGTCAGACTTCGGCTCGATTCTGAAAACCTCTCCAGCTGCTCCAAGTTACGTGGATCGAATCAGTTCTGATTCAATTGTTCAAGTTTGATGTGATTGGCATTCTCACTGGAGGCTCCCCGTAAAGTCCTAGGTTAATTTAGGTCATAGGCTTATCCTAAGGTCTTGGCAGCTTTTCAAAAGGTTTTTTTCACGGTTAAGGACATCCATTATTTTTTTCAGCTTGTAGTGGCCATTGATGATCTTTCGAATAAAGTTATTATTGTTTTTTATTCAAGTATGACTTTCATGACTAACCTCATCGACTGAAACATCAACGTGACCAGTTTTTCCGGCATTCACGGCCAGGTGTTTTGCCTCCCTGGAAATGTTGTCTGGAAATTTTTTTGATATACATGACGAATGGATTATGAACACCTTTGTAGTATCCAGATTCGGGGAATGGCACGCATTTCTCGATTGGAGCTTTGAACTTCTGAACGAATGGAAAATACACAAGCATACTTCTGGGGTACCCAAATACGATTATTCCAATGAACTGTCACAGAATGATTATAAAGAATACGAATGTTATAATAAATGAAAAAATTCAGATTATAAAAAATACGCGCCAAAAACTATAACTTACAAAATTACTATTATAAAACGCACGTGTAACAAAAAATGTTTATATGTTTTCTTATATACAAGCACTCTTCAGGGGCGCTTCGCGCCCCACGTTTTACTTTTTTTCACGCCAGTGTTGATACACGAAACAAAGAATAAAAAAGTGAACGAACGTCATTCAATAAAAACGTGAACTTACAGACAACTTGGAACTTCTAGATAGCTCCATTTTTAAAAATTAAAATGCTAGGCGATAAATGGATCACGTTGAGGACACGTTTGAATTTCAAAACTAAGGAAATCCGTGCCGCGCAGCAGCGCGCGGTCTGACCAAATTAAAAAGTTGATGCGCATCTCCGCTTCAACAGAACCCATCCGATGGCGTTTTCCCCGTTCTGATCCGACTCCTATGAGCTGAGAACAGGCCGCGGAAAGACAGTGTGACCAAATAGCCTTTTTTCATAAGAATAGATATGTATGTATGTATGTATGGATCTGCGATATATGTTTGACTATAAATGTGTGAATAACTCTTTTCGGAATCGACATTTCCGGTTGAAACTTTGACACGAGATAGCGAAAATTACGTATACTTTGCCTGAACTTATTCCAAATTTCTACCTATTACGATACCGTAGTTATGACCTAATTAGTGCGAATTGGGGTCGAATTTCACGTGTCACGTACACAATGTTCAACATGAGCCGAACACGTGTTTTCAAAGCGCAGTGGCAGAGAAGTCGATTACTAATCTACTAGGGTTGGGAATCAAGCCCGCCTGGCGGCCGCCATGGCGTGGCGGCGGTACTCGCAGCCATGGCGGCCGCCGCCACCGCCATCTCTTACGCCGCCACCGCCATGGCGGCCGCCCGGCATATTTGGCGGCGCTTTTTTCAATGGAAAATTATTGTTTTTTTCGAATTTTTTACTTTTAGAATTTTTTTTTCAGAAATTCACTTTAGAATCTGACATTCGATTCCGGCGACGTCGTCGATGACATCGTCGATGACGTCATCGAAAAAAATTTTCTTGAAAAATGAAAATATTTTTCCGAATTCATTTTAGAATCTGACATCCGATTCCGATGACATAGTCGGTGACAATGTCGGCGACATCGTCGAAAAAAATTTTTTTTCAAAAACGTTTTATTTTTGGGGGATCCATTAAGGAATCTGATATCTGATTTCGATGACGTCGTCGATGACATCGTCGGTGACAATGTCGGCGACGTCGTCGAAAATTTTTTTTTTCAAAAATGTTTTATTTTTGGGGGATCCATTAAGGAATCTGATATCTGATTTCGATGACGTCGTCGATGACATCGTCGGTGACAATGTCGGCGACGTCGTCGAAAATTTTTTTTTTCAAAAATGTTTTATTTTTGGGGGATCCATTAAGGAATCTGATATCTGATTTCGATGACGTCGTCGATGACATCGTCGGTGACAATGTCGGCGACGTCGTCGAAAATTTTTTTTTTCAAAAATGTTTTATTTTTGGGGGATCCATTAAGGAATCTGATATCTGATTTCGATGACGTCGTCGATGACATCGTCGGTGACAATGTCGGCGACGTCGTCGAAAAAAATTTTTTTTTCAAAAATGTTTTATTTTTTGGGGATCCATTAAGGAATCTGATATCTGATTTCGATGACGTCGTCGATGATATCGTCGGTGACAATGTCGGCGACGTCGTCGAAAAAAAAATTTTTTTTTAATGTTTTATTTTTGGGGGATCCATTAAGGAATCCGATATCTGATTTCGATGACGTCGTCAATGACATCGTCGGTGACGTCGTCGAAAATCTTTTTTCCAAAAATGTTCTATTTTTGCGTGATTCATTTAAGAATCTGGCAACCGATTCCGATGACATCGTCGGCGACGTCGTTGAAAAAATTGTTTTTTTTAAGTTGATTCAAGCGGTTGTGAATAGATGACAGATCGTAAAACAATGCCTCTAGCACTTTTTTAGAACACTACGTAACACCTGCGTTTTATGGGGGTCGTAAATCACACCAAGCCAACTTTAACACCTGTAAATAGATCTGAAATCACACTAACATGTGACTTCGACGAGTATTGTTTTGGTCGAATTTCAGATTCTATGGTAAATTCAGAAAAAAAAATTTCAAAAAAAAATTTTCGACAATGTCACCGACGACGTCACAGACGAAGTTACCGACGATGTCATTGGAATCGAATTTCAGATTCTATGATAAATTCAGAAAAAAATTTTTCAAAAAAAATTTTTCGACAATGTCACCGACAACGTCACAGACGACGTTACCGACGATGTCATCGAAATCGAATTTCAGATTCTATGATGAATTCAGAAAAAAAAATTTCGAAAAAAAATTTTCGAAAAAAAATTTTTCGACAATGTCACCGACGACGTCACAGACGACTTTACCGACGATGTCATCGAAATCGAATTTCAGATTCATGATAAATTCAGAAAAAAAAATTTCAAAAAAAATTTTTCGACAATGTCACCGACGACGTCACAGACGAAGTTACCGACGATGTCATTGGAATCGAATTTCAGATTCTATGATAAATTCAGAAAAAAATTTTTCAAAAAAAATTTTTCGACAATGTCACCGACAACGTCACAGACGACGTTACCGACGATGTCATCGAAATCGAATTTCAGATTCTATGATGAATTCAGAAAAAAAAATTTCGAAAAAAAATTTTCGAAAAAAAATTTTTCGACAATGTCACCGACGACGTCACAGACGACTTTACCGACGATGTCATCGAAATCGAATTTCAGATTCATGATAAATTCAGAAAAAAAAATTTCAAAAAAAATTTTTCGACAATGTCACCGACAACGTCACAGACGACGTTACCGACGATGTCATCGAAATCGAATTTCAGATTCTATGATGAATTCAGAAAAAAAAATTTCGAAAAAAAATTTTCGAAAAAAAATTTTTCGACAATGTCACCGACGACGTCACAGACGACTTTACCGACGATGTCATCGAAATCGAATTTCAGATTCATGATAAATTCAGAAAAAAAAATTTCAAAAAAAATTTTTCGACAATGTCACCGACGACGTCACAGACGACGTTACCGACGATGTCATCGAAATCGAATTTCAGATTCTATGATAAATTCAGAAAAAAAAATTGGATACAAAAAAATTGGATACAAAAAAAAGCAAATTTCCACTGTACGAAAGCACCGCCACGGCCGCCATGGCGGCCGCCATGGCTGCGCTTTCGGTGGCGGTGGCTGGGCGGTGGCGGTGCTTGACTAGCGTGGCGGCCGCCATGGCGGCCGGGCGGGATTCCCAACCCTACTAATCTACTCGAAGCCCGATCATTTCCTGTCCGGTGTTTTTCTTTCGCTTTTTGCTTTGACCCTACAAGTGAAACCTTTTTCTCTATTAAAAGTTTAGAGATGAAAATACTGTTGAAAAATATTTTCGTGCGCTTGGTCTCCCGGGGGGCGAAGCCCCCTGGAGTAGAAAAACCCTGTTGTGCGCTTGATCTCCCAGGGGGCGAAGCCCCCGGGAGTAAAAAAATACTTTTGTGCACTTGATCTCCCAGGGGGCGAAGCCCCCGGGAGTAGAAAAATTTATCGTTCGCAGGGGAACACGGGGGCACAGCCCCTGGAACAAACAAACTTGAGAGAAAGTAGCTTACATGAGAAAAATTATTTCCTGTACTTGAGTTAATCGATAGCAACGAAAACGAGCATCCAAAAAAACACGCGAAACGCCTGAGCGCAGCGAAGGTTCAACAGCTAGTACTAAAACATTCGTAATTTTTATTATAATTGTGTGACAGTTCCTTTTAATACTCGTATTCGGTCTAGACTATGAATATTAGAACTATGTACGACATAGGCCGTAAGAAGTTCTTTATGTACATCATATGCTGTGAGAAGTGATTTATGTGCAACAAACGCCGTTACTAGAATGTTATTCAGAAGAGGAATTCTTTTGACCTCCGTGAAAAAAATCACTTCCGCTTCTGACTTTTGTTCAGAAAAATTTTACCTTCGTGCAACTCTGATGTCATAGTACGTGTGTTAATTATTTTCAACTAAATTATTTTCACGATAATAAGGACTAAATACTCCTAAAAGTATACTCTCCGCGTCAAGAAAACAAATATGACTATATTTTGTGACACAGATTGTAGCTGAAACTCACATCTTCATCTTCCGCATTCCAGTACGACGGTAGGACTTCAGAATTCGCAAGCTTCAGGACTTCTTCCTTCCAGTTAGCTCCAAGGATGTTAACCTGTAGGGGTTATCAGATGTAAACGATGACCTTTTTTTCTTCAGATTCGTTCGTTTATCAAAATTTCTTGTAAGAAACACCAAAACTGAGAGAGTTTGAAGAAAAAAGTATCAAAAAATTTGACTGCGATCTTGCAGCGCGGCGCTTTTTTGGAGATGTTGAAGCTTCGTTTGGAAGAACTTTGGCACACCTATTTGCCAAAGTAAAGAGAATCTACTGATTTTAATGGGATCAAAGTTATTAGAACTAAAAATATAGCGATTTCACAACTACGATTTGAACGTAGCGTAAAGCGCTAGTTCACCTTGTTTCTCGTCTTCTCTGGTAGCAGTGGTCTTGCAAGGGTCCTGAAATGTCTTCATGTCTTTTTTAAATTCAAATTTCTCTTACCAAATTGTGTGAATGAAGGTTGGCACGTTTACTAGCACAAAGCTATGAACCATCTCGACATAATGCTCTGCCATGAATGCTGAGATCGCTGCGAGACCGCCTGTAAAAGGGAGAGTTGAAGGAGCAGGGTAGGTCAAAAACGATACTGTAACAGAGAATGTTTATTTTGATCTACACCTTATTATTTTGGGACATTCATAATTCGCCCAATTCGATTTGTGAATAGTTGTAAAAAAAGTTCCAGGCCTTCAAAAATTTTCTGTCAGAATTTTACAATACTGTTTATTTTCAAAAATCAGAAAAAAACTCGGCCATAAAAAATCTGAGATGTTTTTAAAAACTTTTTTTTTCATCTTCTGTCTATATTTTTCTGGGACGTTTTGAATCCGCTCAAACTATTTTTTGGCATCGTTTTTGGAAAAAAAATGTACAACAAAGATCTGCTTTGATATTCTCATAGAACACTTGAAACACGAACTCACGAAACAAAAAAACATAAATTGTTAGTTTCAACCTACTCTAGCAATATTGTGCGCTGAGTGTTGAATAAAAGAGAGAAAGCTAGTATGATCATATTTTTCTGGGACACATGCGTATCTACGAAAGAGAAAAAAATGTTTCCGGAATTTTGACAACTACATAATGTGTCTATATTTTTCTGGGACGAAGTCGTATACAAGAAGGAGAAAAAATGTTTCCAGACTTTTGAAAACTACTTAATGTGTTTCTATTTTTCCGTATCTACAGAAGAAATAACAAATGTTTCCAGACTATTGACAGTTACTTTCTGTGTCCATATTTTTCTGGGACACATCTACGAAAGAGAAAAAAAGTGTTTCTGAAGTTTTGACCACTTGCCAATCTGTTTCTTTGGGACACTAAATCTCACCTGAAACCAACGTGGTCAACTTTCTGTCCATCTTCAGCCCTGTAAGATCCATGATGTACATTATCGAACACTGTTGTCCTGTTTTCTTCTCTAGCTCCATTATAGCTCGCAACATTGATTCCAGATCGTAAACGCGAGCTCTGTAAGGAAATCACTTTATTTTTCTCAAATATAACGTTAATTTTATCAACATCTATTCTCATGTAAAAATAGTAAAAGAGTGTGCTGCTACATATGCTCGGTATTATTTGTTTTTACTAGAACTTACTCTCTCTCTCTCTCTCTCTCTCTCTCTCTCTCTCTCTCTCTCTCTCTCTCTCTCTCTCTCTCTCTCTCTCTCTCTCTCTCTCTCTCTCTCTCTCTCTCTCTCTCTCTCTCTCTCTCTCTCTCTCTCTCTCTCTCTCTCTCTCTCTCTCTCTCTCTCTCTCTCTCTCCCTCTCTCTCTCTCTCTCTCTCTCTCTCTCTCTCTCTCTCTCTCTCTCTCTCTTGCTCTCTCTCTCTCTCTCTCTCTCTCTCTCTCTCCAAACTAAAACTCACTTCAAAATATCGCTTGTAGAATAAGTGTTCAACATTCCCCAATAATCATTCGATCCAGTTTGTTCGATATTCACAATGGTATTCGGAACAACCCCAGACTCGCCAGTCAAACCAGACTGAAAATAAAACGCGGTTATCAAAATCTTTTGTCACGGATCAACCTTCCAGTGCTTGTGCAAAGTTTGATTCCTAGGGCCATCTGCGAGATGGTCTAAATTCCAATCTGATTTTCTGAAAAGCAGATGATTCGTGAGCTTCGGCTTGATGACGTCGATATTATAATCGTGACCTTTCAACCATCGGAGTAGGTTGAAATCAGTGTCGTAGTATGGAGTTATCTGGAAGTGGCTTTATTTTTCTGGGACAGGTTGATCTGATCGATTATTGACTTTTCCGGTTTCTCGAACTGATCAATTATTGACTTTTCCGGTTTCTCGAACTTTTCCAAAAACAGCGGATTCTTATAGTTTTCACTATAAATATCTTCACAATGTCAAAATTATCATTTTTTAAATACAACCTTCATAAACCTCATTTTTCAGAAAACCTTCAGTGTACAACACAGCACGATTCCAAAAAACTCTCTCACCGTCTGACTCTCTTTATCTCTTCTAGAGAGAATAGAAAGTGAAAACACTTGCTGAGAAGGGTTGTCTTGAGTACGACTTGACATGGATTTGAACTCTAGTAAAAAGGTGATTCAGAGTTCAATAAAGTAGAAATAAAGTTTGAATATGAGATTTCGATGAATTGAGTAGGGATTCGAAGTTTAACCTGATCTTCGATATTTCTCATTTTGAAGGTTCTATCTCATCCGGCACCACTGAAGGCCCTGACTGTGTTTATCAGTTTGCCAGTTGCTCGAAGTGAATCCGGTTCAACACTGACGGTCAAGGTATCAAAATCTTTATTTTCATCAATGGAAAATTCGTCATTTTTTCGAGAGTTAGAATGAATTCTGCTTCATGTTGTTTGTGGAGTTTTTAAGGAAATTCTGAACCTTCAATGTGCACAAGAAGCATATCATCATCATATTATTAATTGACAAATCCTCCGCCCACTTTGCCCCGCCCCACATCTCCCTGCTTACTTCTTAGAGGTGTACGGTCTCTAACGCTCTCCAAAACAACGCGCTATCTCGTCTCGCTATCTCATGCACTCTCTCGCACGCGCGCTAGCAGCAAAGACTACAGTAACCCTGCAAGTTTTTACTTTTAATTTTCGAGTGGAATGATTGTATCAGGGAAAGCGTTCATACATACATCGTTTTCACTTGCTTAGCTCTACTCGTACAGGTGTCTTACCACTAACAAAGGAACCTCCACCAAAAATCACAATATAACACGATCATACTAAAACATTTATTCCTGTAATCGTTCTATAACGCGACGAATCGAGTGACGAAGATGGGTCGAGGTGTCGATTGGCTCTGCTAGTCGATCTGAAATTTTGTTTTTTTTATTCAGTCTGGAATTGTCATAAAGGTATGCGTTTTATCGAGGGTATCAGTGAAGATTTTTTTAGCGAATGAGAGTACAAAAATGGAAACCAAGTGAAACTATCAACTTTCATCAGAAAGTCGATGAATGCTTGGAAATACGTTTTGTGTGTTGCTCTTGGATAATCGGCAACGTACTCTACAAAACATAGTTTTCTGTTTTCGTACTCAGAATCCTCAATTCGTAATCATTCTTCTGAACAGGTCCAGTACAGTAAAATTACTGATATGTACAGCTTTACCGCAAAATGAAGAAAAAGTTGTATATTGATTATCTCAAAGGATGGGATGTGTAGGACTGTACAATGCACACTCTACGACGTCAAGGTAAAGGAAGCGATCACCTCAACGAGGATCGTTCTACTATTCTCCATGTATAATCAATGTTTTCAAGCACTCACCTATAGGAATTCCTTTGTATTAAAAGCTTCTTGTGTTGTCAATCTTCGATAGTGGGGAACTCGGTGCGATCACTGAAAAGGGGATGATTCGTAAATTCGAACGGAGATTATATTTTAAGAAAAGTATTGATGATATCTTTCACTTTGCTATAGGAAGATTGAACTTCTCTTTAATAGTTTAGTTTCTAATTTCATTGTAATACACTTTTGAATGTTAACTTATTGATTCTTCCTCTTTTTTCCTTCAAATAACTTCAAAATCGAACTGTTCCTTTCGCTTAATCTCAAAAATTTCATCCTTGAGATAAAAACAATGATTCTCACGAGACAAAAACTATAAATCTCACCTATATCTAAATCTGCTCCCGACGTTGAAAATCGTCTTAGGCGCTGATGGCGGGGACTTCAGGGGGAGAAAGTGTGGTTTTCGATACGTTATAGGTGTTTCTTCCTGAAAGTGTTTTAATATGAACAACCATTATTCATAGTTCCATTTCCGAACCTGCGAATAGAATTGTTTCACAATAAAAAGGTAATTTAATTCTTATACTGAAATTACATTTTATAAAAGTTCAAACAGCTCACCCAATCGCGAAAAGCAACAATTTAGATCATCGTCCAAGGATCTATCATGCTGCTCTACCAACATTCTCCGCTATTGCTGTTCCACCTGAAGTTTAAAATAATCAAAAGATGATGAACAACGAAAGAATGACAGAAATTTCATCCGCAATGGAATTGATAATGTATTCGTAATAGTAAAACTAATTAAAAATTTATTCAATTCATTTCAACAGTTATAAATAAGTTTGAGAAACAAATAAAAGTCAAAAACATTGGAATAAAAAGAAAAGAATGGACAGTGTCCAAGTGTATTGATTGAAAGGGGAGAGACGCAGAGGCGCCACGTAAACCTACACAAAACATTCTATGACCGGGGGTTTGTCTCTGTGCCCTCTCATTTCCCCCCCAGTTCTCACTCTCTCGCATAAACAGGGAGATGTGCGCCCCCTTTTTCGTGAGCTTTTTGGATTCGGTTGGGATGGGGGAGGGGTTGTGCAAAAGTGGCCGATAGTTGACGGGATTCGAACGCGCATTGAGCGAGTAGAAATCCAACGCTTTAACCACTCGGTCACCGCTGCACATTTTTTGCGATCGCTCGAGCGCTGCACACGTGACCACTGGGGGCCCACAAGTTGTTGCATTGGTTCTAGCCCGACTTGCATTAGTTTTCGCCGTACTTGAATTGTACAGGTAGTGTGAAAGCGAACAGGGAGTGAAAACTACTTATTTTTTCAATAAAAAGGTCTGAATATGTGTTTTTGTAATGAAAAACGGCTCTGAGCGTAGCGAGGACTACCTGCTTGTAGATGAATAACAAAAACAGTGTTCAATGGGAATTGACCTTACGGGATGTTCTGTACTTTTGAAGTAACTTCATGTACAATGAATACTATAAGTGTGAAAACATGAGAAATGGAAGGACAAAGAGATATGACATAACATCTACCAAAGTTTAATGTGTGAATCAAATTTCACTGTACGTATAAGACTAATGCTGAAAATGGTAAGAAGAAACTTGTTCATATCAGACATACAAAGTGTCCAGAAATTATAGGTACGATATTCTAATAACCTCAGCACTCTTGCTTTTTTTTTCAATGATAATTTAACCAGCTACCTTTGCTTTTGCTGACATTGGTCTGGTCTTCTTCTGTTTATTATTGTTAATTTCCATTATCAAAATACAAAACTTGAGAATATGAATCTACATATTTTCAAGATCAATCAAAAATCAAAAATGTTCTTGCTCCAGATGGATTCATAGAGAAATATGGTTTCAATGACTTACATGGTCTTTAACTATCTCCCTTAGGGTGTCTATCGCTTCACGGTCCTTATCAGTTATGCTTGCCATTTCTGTAAGAATGAAGAAATTAAAAAAAGTAGGGAGAGATAAAAGAAATGTCAGAGGGAAAAAGAAAATATACGTTGAGAACCTAAATTCATCTTTAATAATATTTTTATTTAATTTTCGTGACCACACGTGACCCACTTGAATGGCTTCGAATAGCCAAATTTTTTTAGCTCGAATCTTTTCTAGAATGAACTGTTTATATTGACCAATCCTTCGTGATGATTTTCCGATATCAGAAAAAAACATTTTTGAAAACGTTACCAACCCGAGCACTGTTTGAAAAATCAGGAAGTAAATTTTATTCAATGAAAATTTTTAGAAAGTTTGATGAACTGAAAATCTTGAAAAAAAACTTTTTGTTTCTGGACAACCTGTATTCCTTCTCTATAAACAGTTGTCTTGAGATTTTATTCTGAGATAAAGATGACGAGTTATTCGATTTTCCTACAAAAATAGTAGGAAAAATCGATAGTCATACATAGAAGAAAATCTCTAGCACATTTAGTAGGGGAAATTATAAAAATAGAAACAAAAAACAACCAAGTGAGTAAAACTGAGTGAAAAGTAATATCAAAAGTAAAGTCCACGTAAATTATTTCATTTTTCACGTGAAAAAAAAATAAACACGGATTTTTCAATGGATAAGTGAGAGATGTATGGATGGATGTCCTCAGGAAGGAGTTGACTGTAAAAATGGGTCATCGCATTGTCTGTGTCTCCAGTCTTCTGGTGCTATTTCCCAGTCCGATGCATCAAAACAATGTTGTTCAGAAAAGTAAAAGAGAATACAACACACTTGAACAGTGTGGAAATCGATGATATCAGCAGAGCACTCGGGACATAGAAAAATGAACAGAGAATCGACCAAAAAGTGCTCTGGCTGAGCTCATATTTTGTGTGTCACTAAAATTTCGATGTTCTTAATTTAAAAAAGTTAACTACATTTCTTTGGTCCTCTTTGGCCAGAGTTATGCAGCAATCGCGCTTAAATAACCGTCGATTTTTCTGTAATTTTTGTAAATTAAATGATTAATCCTTTTTTAATTGTGAATGTCCGATTTTTGACCAGGATGAACATTTTTTCTGGAAAATAATTTATATTTTTTGTTTTGAGATTAAAAAAACTATTGTCGAAAAAGGGTTTTCAAAAACTTTTGATCTGTCTAGATCTGTTACGTCACACATATCTAGCAAAAAGTCTGACCGATTTCAAACGCGCGCCAGTCTCGTTTTTGTAAAATGAGTACGGTAGGCCTACCCTATGGTCGGGACTCTCGCAACAAACCGTTAGATCTTTGTGGATTTGAAATATTTTTTATTTTCAGTTCATTCTGAAATTAAAGGCGCATTACTTAATCGTTCTTGTATTTCAAGGCGAAACTGCTACGGTACTAAGTACCCGATTTACGGAGGTCAGACTTTTTTACAGGTAGAGGAAGCATGTGACGTCATTATGACAAATTTTATCCGAATGAATCAAGTTAGCAAAAGTTGATTATTTGTACGTAGACGTAGGG
>OZ022250.1:2513812-2518812 GCA_963978915.1 Caenorhabditis parvicauda | reverse complement strand
GGTGGGAGCTTTTAGCTTAGGCCATCTGCTTTTTTCTGGTAGGGTCGCGGTGCTTCTTTTAGTTCAGTTTTCAGAAGAAACTCTTTCTCTTAAACAAAGCTGCTTCAGCATATGAGTGATGTAACTATGTACACCTATCGTACAAAAACCTATCGTGCCTATTATTTTTGGACATTTAAGTTACTTTCATTTTTTTAGTGTCATTCGGGAAAGTGATTCATCTCACACCCCCCTTTCTTTTTTTCTATACATATATTATTCTTTCTATTACTTCCCATTTGTTCCGCTTATCGGAATAAATTTTATATTATTATTTGTAAAGTGACTCTTTCTGTTTGCGCTATCATATCTTTGGAACCAGATAAGAAAATCTTACTGTTTTGAACTCATTATGATCCTGAATACTTTCAGATCAAACATATCTGAATTCCAAATGGATTCGTAAAAAAAATTAAAAGTGTTATGATCATGGGAACAGTCTCGCCTTTTATTTTTAGACAGACTTTATATAAAGACATGTGCTGTAGCTATCTTAGTGCTCAGGCACGCATTGTAGATAACTTACAGCACATGAAGATTTTTTACGACCATTGTCGTACATAGATCGTTTTTCACTTCTCACGTCGTTCATACGCGTGCGGGAAAGACCTCTTCTCGCAACCGGTCCAGTCTATTCGCAGTTGATCTGCCGCATGGTCCAACGATGCCAGTCAAGCCAAAACTTTGGGAGTAACAGCTGGCATCACTTTCGCTACAAAATTCGGAATTTCTCATTCGTTTTAATGACTTTTGGTTTTTCTCTGCGAAATCAGTAGCACATCCACCTGCTTAATGCTTAGAGTTGTACGGACTGGAACTACAGTAACTCGCAAATTTTTACTTTCAGTTTTTTTTACAGGGGTGCGCCGTAAGTATTGGTTGATCACTTTGCGTGTAGTATGCTGCCACGTCACGCGTCAAAATTCAATTTTTAAAATTTTATTATTTTTGTATAACCTTTAGGTATATTCTCTTAAAATTTAGTCTCAATATTTCCACTTTAACGGGAGAAGTGACACCATAACCATACCACCCTTCACTTTTCAAAAAGTCAAATGAGGGAGAGCACCTGCCGGATATCGGTTAAGAGCTCGACGTTCCTCGATGCGTAGTCCGGGAAACATCGGAACTGTTTAAAACGCTTGATACACTTCGTGTGAAACCTATGAGTGGGTTTTCCGTCACAGTTCTAACTCCAACCCTAGTGAAGGCTGTCAAGAAAAAATATCTTACGAAATATTTACCGCATCCTGCAGAATGTTCGAATTTTCTGATTTTCTAGCATAAAATAGTGTTCAGGACATTTGGAAAATGTTTTGAGCACTCGAAAAGGCCATATGAATGTGAAAAATGGACTTCTGCACATACAACGACTTTCGAGGTCCTGTCGAACAAAAAAATCAAAGTTTTCCACAAGCCGGACTTGATCCTCAATCAAAAATAGCTCAAACTTCATTAAGTCTAGTTTATTGCCACTAGCAGCTGGTCAATTGTATAGCATGATCCCAGATGGAGCTCTGGGAATTAAAAGCGACAAAATCCAGGTAAAATCCGGGTCAGATTTGGCGATCAGCGTAAAATCGAGAAATCTCTGGTTTTTCCAGGTGTCCCTGGTAAATCCTGATAGATCCAAAAAAAAAAACTAACTAACGTTTAATAACACCTAAAAACTTTGTGAAAAGAAGATTTTACCATCAACGTTTCGGAGAATGGTACTCTTGAATGTCGAAAGAAAATTGATTTTCTTCTCAAACTATGAGTATACATATACATATCTCCAAAATTTTTTCGTGGACCGGCATTGGACCGTAAATGGGCGACAGTCGTCCCGGACATGTGTCGCCCAATTACAGTCCAATGCCGGTCCGGTCCATGTGTCGCCCGGTCCATCTGTCGCCCATCCTCAGTCCATATGTCGCCCATTTACGGTCCGATGCCGGTCCGGTCCATGTGTCGCCCGGTCCATGTGTCGCCTCACTCATAGTCGCAACTGTCCAATTCATTCACTGTTCAATATCAGTTTGATACATTATGTGGACACGCATAACTTTTGCAGGGGGTATGACCACATGAAATTCCTTCTATATCCGGACCCCTGATATACGATAGTGGGTACCACTTTCAAGCCAGAACTGAACCTAAGTGGACAAATATAGCCCAATGTTCATCAGTTAAAAATTGTCCAATGTTGGAACTGACATGTGCGAACACACATTACATGCTATAGTTCGGTTTACAATCGTTTCTACTCCGGAGTGCAGAGAAGAAACGATCTAAAAAGTCGTCGAGCGCTAGATAGGTCATTGCAACCACTCGCATACATATTGCGGGTTTCGCCGATTTGATCATCCATCGGCCAGTCCATGTGTCGCCCATCTACAGTCCCATGTGTCGCCCATCCGCAGTCCATGTTTCGCCCGGTCCATGTGTCGCCCGGATCATGTATCGCCCGGTTCATGTGTCGCCCATTTACGATCCAATGCCGGTCCAAATTTGACACGCAGCGCACTCTCACCCGCCACCGTGCCATGTGTCGCCCGGTCCATGTGTCGCCCATTTACGGTCCAATGCCGGTCCGCCCAAAAGTTTTGGAGTATACTCTCTCTCTCTCTCCTCTCTCTCTCTCTCTCTCCTCTTCTCTCTCTCTCTCTCTCTCTCTCTCTCTCTCCTTCTCTCTTTTCTTCGACCCACAAAAACTTCACTATGATTCTATTCAAGTCTACATAAAAGGAAGTAGTAATGCTACATCCCACTCATTTTTTCGGTCAAGTTGTTTCAGATCTTTGGCATTTGCCGTAGGCAAAAAATAACGGGCGGTACCATAAAGTGACTTTATTTTTTCTAGGACAGTTTTTCGAGTTCAGCTTGAAATTTGGGAACTCTCAGAGAATTTAAAGCGAGATACTATTAATTTAACACACGGTAGATCTGTCTTGATTTTCTTCCCGTTCATCCCAAAAACTGCGGTCCGACACCCTTCTTGCATCCTTTTCCAAATTTTGACCGGAAACTTTTTTTTCGATTCAAGCAAAACGGGCTTCAGAAACCAAGTATTGCGTAATTTGTTCCGCGTCCAATTCGAGATTAATCCACCCTCCTCCCATTTCTGTTTTGGACGCAATTGCTCGTGTTTCGGCTTAGAACTTCGCGTCATGTTTCTTGGAGATGATTCAGAATTTTGTTGACAATAAAATACTGAAAGGAGAAACCACGTCATCTGGGGTGGACACTGAAATCCACAGATTTCGTTTCAATCGCGGTGATCATCGGTCTCTCTCTCTCTCTCTCTCTCTCTCTCTCTCTCTCTCTCTTTCTCTCTCTCTTTATCTATCTATCTCTCTCTGTCTCTGTCTCTGTCTCTCTCTCTCCCCCCCTCTCTCTCTTTCTCTCTCTCTCTCTCTCTCGCAAAAACTTCAACTCCACAATGGAGGTTCATCTAATTCATTTATAGCACTTTTCTCCAGAGATAAGATATCATTATGTGACTTTTCATTTTTTTTGAACGAAGAATAGTCTCGTAATCGTTCTGATAGAATGAAACATGTTGATTCTGTTGAGCTTGGTCTCATTATCGGAAAACTCCTGCAAGCAGAGTTACTTAGTGTGGGAGTTTACTGTAACTAGAATAAATACTCCACCAGTTTTGCAAATTTTCTCCAAACCATGTAGTTTGAATCATACCAACTGATGTCACCGATGCAACCGGAAATCAGCATCTTCTGTACATAGAATTAAGAATAATTACAACTAACAACTGGATTCAAAGGCTCAAAAACAGGCCCTGTTTTGGAGAAGAAGCATGTAGAGAACCAGTTTACTTTTTTTGCTTCTCTCGATTTTTTGGTAGTTTCTCATATGAAAATAGATTTTCTATTTTGGTAGTGTTCAAAATGATATTTTTTATATAGTAACTTTTGAAACTAGATGGAGGCGATTGTTTTTCTTTATTCGCGACCAACTGTCGAGTGTCTAGACCACCCAGTAAGAAAATCATTAAATCAGGGTGAACTACTATGATAAACTTCATAGTGATTTCATTTTTCTCTGAAGAAAATTAATTTTCAATTCACCGGTGTCTAACAAAATATCATTACCACAGTTTTTTTTTCCAAAGTTTCGCCCACCCATAGAGAAAAGCACAAAAGTTGGAACTTTAAGGAAAGGCTGGGTCCCAAGTTTTTCTTGGATTCTAATCAGCATTATTTGTAGGCCCCAGGTTTTTTGTAACTTGTGGTTCCAATTTTTCCTAGAATCTTTCCTAACATCAAAAATGAAAGTGCCTCATCAAAAATTTGCCTCACCAAAATGGGCGGTGTAAAGGGGCGGTACCCTTGCGTCATGATGCTAAAACAGAACGATCTCATACAAATAATTCCTTTCTCATCCCATTTAATCTGAAAAAACACAACTGATTAAGTTGTTTCATATCTTGACACATAATTTGTTCCAAGAAAGTGACGGATTAAATTCTCTGAATACTATTTCGGTCCACCTGCTTTACCTGGGTTGTTGTGACCACACAAGTCATCATAATAAATCAAGAATTTCCTTTTTAGTCCGTTTCAGATCTGTCGGAGTTGAGGTTTCTCCTGTTTGGGTATCTTTCGCCTTTCAGAAGTAAAAACAGCATTACTTCAAGGTTGTTGATATCTAGCCTAGTGGATAAGACGTTTGCCTTACAGCAAGAGTTCGATTTAACACGACGATGTTTTTTTGTAGCGAATAGTTTGAATACACAGAAATGTTCGCCTAGAGGTTAGAAAACTTGTTTTAAATCTCTCACACTCAAGTTCGATTCCATATGCAGACATCGTTTTTTTGCATTTTCTCAAAAGTGGACTTAAATCTCTGCAAACTGGGCGCTCTCTCGCCTTTTGACCATTTTTTCAAAATGTTGACGTTTTTTGCAACTTCTCCATTTTTTGAAATTTGATCTTCGGAATACTCAGACATGATAAGTA
>OZ022250.1:2510800-2513612 GCA_963978915.1 Caenorhabditis parvicauda | reverse complement strand
CTCCGACAACTTCAGATCAAACGTAAGTTAACATTTCAGATCGACTCGAACAAAAGAAACGAAAAGCCGTTTCTAGTGAGAATTTTATGGGAAACGTTTTGACGAAATGTGCTTTCTCCGTTCATGAATCAACACTGAGATATCTTCCTGGTTTTGAGGGTCTGGTGAGATGGAAGAATATGTAACAAATTCCATACAAACACAGGTGAAAGGAGGTCACAACATTTCAAACTACATACAAATTCTGACTTTTATGAGAAAAATGAAATGAAATTAACAGAATCTAGGCTAGAATTTTTCGCTTGGATGAAAGTAATGTTTTTCTAGTATTCTAAGGCTTCCATAATAGTTGATAGTTTTTTTTTTCTGTAAGAGCATCAATTCATTATCAGCAATTATCAAAAATTTTAACATTTTAATTTTCTACAAATTTTTCGATAAAAAAACGCCATTTTGAATATTCTGAGTTTCTACTTTCAAAAAAGAAAATTCGTATTCGATTTCAAAACCTTCATATTTTTTGTATTAGTTGAAAGCCGGGGCAAGATTTTTTTTTCTCGACGCTTGCACGGCATTATAAATGGTCCTTTCTCCAAATTGGTGGGTGTTGGGTGTTAGACTAATTTAGTCCCTTGCGAACACAATTTTCATTTTGACATCTTTCAGGATTTGATGAGAAATTTATACGAACACCGACGAAACGAGGGATTTGCAGGGGGTCATAATTCATGTTGAGGGGGATGAAGTCTGGTTCATTTCATTTTAAAAAAAATGAAAAAAAAGAGATTTGAATTAATGAAAAACACAGCACATACAGTAGCGTTCAAAAGTTTAGAAAGTTTTTATTTTTGGTCATAACTCTTGTCAAACTTAACCAATCGACATGATTTTTTGTCGGAGAAAACATCAACTCATGAGAAATCTAATTTTGAAAAAAAATCAGGATTACTGTAGCTACAATTTGATCTACAGCGTTTTTACGAAACCGCGACTTTTGAACTGATTTTTCACTTTCTTTTTTTTTTATTTTTTTGAAGGTTTTTTCCCGATTTTTTGTACTTTTTTCTTTCTATACTACTAACAATACTTTTTAAGTAATGGGAAAAGGAAAAGAAGTGCCCACCGACCAGCAGAAACTGATCATCGATGCTGTCCTGTCAGGAATACGACAGAATCAAGTTGCACGAGTATTTCAAGTTCACGAAACCACTGTATCCCGAATTTTGAAAAGATTCCGAAAGTTTGGAGTTTTTGGAGTGTTGCCAAGATCAGGACGGCCACGGAAGACGACAGCAAGAGACGACGCACTGATTGTTCGCCATTCACGTCTCAATCCGCGTCTGACCGGAGAAGACATCAAGAAGGATATGGTCGCTGGAAACGTTGCCAGAGTCTCTGTTTCTACAGTCAAACGTCGTCTAAGAGCTGCTGGGTTCTTTGGAAGACGTCCTTGTAAGAAGCCAATGATTTCTGAGAAAAACAGAAAGGCTATAGTTGAGTGGGCAAAAGACCATTTGAGCTGGACCGTCCACGACTGGAGGAAAATCCTTTTTTCCGATGAAAGTAAGTTTTGTTTGTTTGGTTCCGATGGCATTAAGTATGTCAGAAGGCCAATCAACAGCCGGTTCAGTTCTAGGTACCAATTGCCCACGATGAAGCACGGTGGCGGTAGCGTCATGTTGTGGGGGTTCGTTTAGTTACGACGGCGTTGGCCCATTGCACTGGATTCAGGGCAAAATGAATGCCAATGACTACAAGGATATTATTGTTAATGTTCTTGTACCATTTGCTGGTGCCAACATGCCGATTGGTTGGGTGTTTCAACAAGATAACGACCCGAAACACACTAGCCGTCTTGTTTCGCGAATGTCTCCAGGATGAGGCTATCGATGTTCTTCCGTGGCCCAGTCAGTCTCCAGACCTCAACCCTATAGAGCACTTATGGGAAGAACTCGAGAGACGCGTTTCCGGCCATTACACATCCAATGCCGCGCAAAAATACGCGGTTTTACAAGAAGAGTGGAAAAAATTCCGCGAGTCAAGTTGGAGAACTTGATTGAGAGCATGCCGAGAAGATGTAAAGCCGTCATTGATAATTTTGGTTATGCCACTAAGTATTAAGGTTTTAATAATGTTTTGATGTTCATTCCTTATCTATTTGAATTGTTACAACCGTTTACCATTATGTTTTTGAGTTTGTGGAAAATGTGTTTTTTATAGTGTCTGAGAATAAATTTTTTTATTTTTTTTCTCTTTTGGTCTGATTTGAATTCGTTTTGACATAAGATGTAATAATGTTTGAAGTATTACCATTCAAAAAATCAGACCGATAGGTGAGGTTTGACAAGAGTTATGGCCGAAAATAAAAACTTTCTAAACTTTTGAACGCTACTGTATATCGCTAGAAATATGGCCGTTTTCAAACGCGCTCTAATCTCAATTTTTCAGAATGAGTACGGTAACTCTCACAACGAACAGTTAGATCTTTGTGGATTTAATTTATTATTCTTACTAACAGTTCATTGAAATTAAAGGCCGCATCACTTAATCGTTCCTGTGTTTCGCGGCGAAACTGCTAAAGTGCTGAGTAACCGATTCACGGAGACCAGATTTTTTTACAGGTAGAGAAAGAAAGCACGGTGCAACACATTTGGCCATTCCAAAAGTGGGCGTAACGGGGGTGGGACAACCAAGGATGGTCGGTCAAAAATCGCTTAGTTGCAAAATTTTCAAATAGATACCTCAACTACATTTTTCGATATCAATAGTGGTTAGTCTCCCCAAAATATCTTAAAACAACTTCAACAACAAT
>OZ022250.1:2485800-2505800 GCA_963978915.1 Caenorhabditis parvicauda | reverse complement strand
CGCCTTCAATTTCAATGGACTGAAAGTAAGAATAATAATTTAAATCCACAAAGATCTAACTGTTCGTTGTGAGAGTCCCTATCCTACCGTACTTATTTTACAAAAATGCGACTCCCGCGAGTTTGAAATCGGTCAGACTTTTTGCTAGATATGTGTTACATGATTTGCAATTTTTCAATAGCATTCGGTGAAACAAATCCGCTTGTTAACTTGAGAAAAATAGGACAAAAGAATGAAAAAATATTGATGTGCGAACGCGCTCTATAGCGAATTTTCGTTCAATATAATTTTGCTGCAACGCGACCAATCGATGACGACCTTCTTTAGCTCGGTGTGGACCTGCATTGGACCGTAGATGGGCGACAGTCGTCCCGGACATGTGTCGCTCAATTACAGTCCAATGCCGGTCCATTTACGATCCGATGCCGGTCCGGTCCATGTGTCGCCCGGTCCATGTGTCGCCCACTCATAGTCGCACTGTCCGATTCATTCACTGTTCAATATCAGTTTGATACATTATGTGGACACACATAACTTTTGCGGGGGTATGACACATGAAATTCCTTCTATATCCGGACCCCTGATATACGATAGTGGGTACCACTTTCAAGCCAAAACTGAACCTAAGTGGACAAATATAGCCCAATGTTCATCAGTTCAAAAATAGTCCAATGTTGGAACTAACATGTGCGAACACACATTACATGCTATAGTTCGGCTTACAATCGTTTCTACTCCGAAGTGCAGAGAAGAAACGATCTGAAAAGTCGTCGAGCGCTAGATAGGTCATTGCAGCCACTCGCGGACATATCACGGGTTTTGCCGATTAGATCATCCATGGGCCAGTCCATGTGTTGCCCATCTACAGTCCATGTGTCGCCCGGTCCATGTGTCGCCCGGTCCATGTGTCGCCCGGTCCATGTGTCGCCCGGTCCATGTGTCACCCAGTCCATGTGTTGCCCAGTCCATGTGTCGCCCATTTACGATCCAATGCCGGTCCAAATTAGAGACGCAGCGCACTCTCCCCGCCACCGGTCCATGTGTCGCCCATCTACAGTCCATCTGTCGCCCATTCACGGTCCAATGCCGGTCCGCCAAAAGTTTTGGAGTACGGTAACTCTCACAACGAACAGTTAGATCTTTGTGGATTTAAATTATTATTCTTACTTACAGTTCATTGAAATTAAAGGCGCATCACTTAATTGTTCTTGTGTTTCAAGGAGAAACTGCTACAGTAATGAGTAACCGATTTACGGAGGCCAGATTTTTTTACAGGTAGAGAAAGCTATGTGCAGTCCTATCTCTCCCCAAATATTTTTTTTCGCTTTTTCTCTACTTGTTCAATTTTTAACTTTCTGCGCGTAGTGACTGTAAGAGCTGAAGAAGATTCTGGTTATGATGTTCGATCCGCCTTGAAAACGCTTTTTTTGCATTTTCTCGATTTGCTCTTCTTCAATTGTTAGGCGAGCTACAATAAAATGACTTTATGATCTTAAAACATTCTCGTATCGACAGTTTTACTAACCCACGTTTCCATACATTATAAAAATGGGCGGGGCAATGGGCGTTTCCACCCAATCACCGTATTCCAGTTTGCATACAATGCTCGTATCGATGGGCTCCTACAAGAGTTCAATGATCTCAAAGCGATGACTTATACTGGATTCGGATTGACAGCTTTCAACGCAAACCCTACAAAAAATCGGTACAAAGGTAAGCCACGCGTTGCTTGACCGCTCGCGGTCAACGAGTTTTTTTGAAAGTCGTTAAGAACCGGAAGAGTGGTATGAACTCTTTTTGGTATTCTTTGAAACAACGTACAAAATATTGGTATTTCTGAGTCTTATTAAAAGTTCAATCACAGCCTACTGGAAAAAAAATCACAGCCTACTCTATACCTTACTTTTCCGAATTAGACAACCCAGAACCTTTCAGATGTGTACTGCTTGGATGAGACGCGTGTGAAACTATCTGGTCCTAACGACTATATTCACGCAAACTATGTCCCCGGTTTTGATTCTTCAGTGATTTTGACCCAGGTGAGACCACGCCCATTAGGCTCCGCCTACATGACATGGTATACTTCAGGGCCCAATTCCCAATAGTACGACGGATTTCTGGAAGATGATAGTTCAGGAGAAGGTTGAGATGATTTTGATGTTGTGTGAGGTGAGAGTTCTCTTTTTCTCTCTCTCTCTCTTTCTTCTCTCTCTATCTTCCTCTCTTTTTCTCTCCCTCTCTCTCTCCCGCTCTCTCCCGCTCTCTCTTTCTCTCTCTCTCTCTCTCTCTCTCTCTCTCTCTCTCTCTCTTTCTCACTCTCTCTCTCTTCACCGATGAACATCTATCTATCTATCTAGCTTTTCTATTTTTTTAAAATAAAAAATTCTATACAGAATATGGAGAACGGTAAAGAAAAATGTACACCTTACTATCCAGAGAAAGTTGGAGAAAGTATGTGGATAGGCCGTAAGTTCATTTCGCAATCAATAAATATCGATTTTCTTCCAGCCTACTCCATCCAACTGATCCGAGTGGTTTCTGACAACACGGAAATTCACTTGCGAAAGTCGTTTCTGGAAGTCAACACTGGGTCATCGACCCACACAGTGAAGCATATTCAGTGCAGAACTTGGTCAGTTCCCTTCGAGAGTCATGCGCCTTCAATTTTCCCACGTAAATCGACATTTACAGGCCAGACAAATCAATACCCGTCTCTAACCTAGCCATTTTGAGAGCACTTCATAGTGTACGAAACTGCAAGTCCGCGTCGGTTATTCATTGCTCGGCTGGGATTGGAAGAACTGGAACCGCTGTGAGTAGCATGCCGCGAATTGCACAGTCAGAAACCACACCCATGATTTTATGCGGCAATTGCATGTTTTTGATGCCGCGAGTTGCACAATTTGAAACCACATCTAGACTAGGGCTGTTTACAAAATTTCCGGATTAACAAAACCGTTAAATAAACAAAATCAACGGTTTTTTACTTCCAACAAAACCGTTAATCATCAGATCAAATTTGAAGAAAGCAATATGTTAGATCGTTAATTTTGTCGAATCTCGTGAACGTCCCTGATCTAGACATGTATGCCGCAAATTGCAAGTCATGAGGCCACGCCCTAAATTCCATGCGACGTATTGCATCATCTCGTTCAGATGGCAGTCGAACTGTGCCTTCAAACTCTTGTCCAGGGTCAAGACGTGAAGTTGACAGATTTGGTCACTAGATTGAGACGTGAGTGGGCACCGCACGTTGCGTACCTTGAAAAAGTGGATAAAACCGCTCTGCAATCGCTTTGCAAGACTTTCTGCGGAGCGCGCTTACCCAATTGTTTTATTTTCGAATATTTTTGCGCCTCTACTTTCCTCGTTTTCTCATCTTTATAGACTATGTAGATTGTTCCCGAGGTTAGTTTTACCAGGTTCAAACATTTCCTCGTCACGTTCTGTGACCTTTGAACTACAGTAACTGAATTTTGATCTACTCAGTCGCTTGCCCCGCCCCCCTGCCTCGCTCGGCGACTGGTTGATTTTCAGGATGTCGAGCCCACTGTGTTCAAGTCGACGTGCAATATCTATCAGTTGTGGAGATTGTTCTGGACTTTGCAATCGCTACTCAGTTTATCACTGACAAGGAATCGATTGATGTAAGTTGAAACGTGATGTTAGCCACGTTTTCACGTTTCTTTGCTTCTTTTTTTCTTTTTTGAATGAAGAAAGATACGTTTGAGAAGATGTTGCACATAGCTTCCTCAACCTGTAAAAATCTTACCTTCCGTAAACCGGTTACTTAGTACCGTAGCAGTTTTGTCTTGAAATACAAGAAAGATTGAGAAATGCGCCTTTGATTTCAATGAACTGAAAGTAAGAATAATAATTTAAATCCACAAAGATCCAACTGTTCGTTGTGAGAGTCCCGACTCCTACCGTACTCATTTTACAAAAATGCGACGGGCGGGCGTTTGAAATCGGTCATACTTTTTGCTAGATATGTGTGTAAAACGAAAAAATGAAAATGACTATATTTTTGATATTCTTCTCGTTTTCACCTTTTTTTCTGCTCAAAATGAGTGTCAGTCAACTGTTTTTTTCTGAAAGTTCGAAACACTTAATAAAAATTGATGTGGGGTTTTCACATTTTCTCAAAATAACGCTTTTCCAGAACTTTGAGATGCTCAAGCAAAACATTGCTGGCTACGTTGCGTCCAGAGGTGGAATAGAAGCCATTGGAGCTGTTTTACGACAGCAAAGGGAAGTGGCGCAGCTACCGACGACCGATGCCGTCGGAAACACAGTAGATGGAGAAGAAGAGGAGGAGCAACAGACAAAACCGAAAAAACCAGAAGAGCCGACAGGTTAGAAGACTTTCTGACAGTTTAGAGTTGGAAATCACTTTAAACACGCTTAAAAATAGTGTGAAGCGTTTTTGATTGGTGTCAAACTCAAAGAAACATCTAGAATTTCATTTTTCGAAAGAGAGCAGAAAGAGTAATGTTTCAATGTCTTTGTCAAAAAAGCAAAAAAACGCTTGTGTGAAAAACCGAACTCGTATCCCAAAAGTAGGAGGCAGATGCTTTCACCAAAACACTAGAGACAAATAACTTCAGCTCCTACTCTCTCAGCTGCTGTTCCGAATGCAACGAAGATGTTAAAGACGGAAGGTCCAACTTTGGTTTGACTATTTTACCTTGTGGAATCTAATAATGAAGATTTAGACAACTTGTCAAAAATGTACTGCTAACCCTCAACCACCGGTACCAGCAGCGAAACCAGTAGTGGTTGAACAGCCACCAACGGTCTACGCCAACGTGAAATTATCGATTGATTTTATTGACTTTTGTAATATTCAGGCAGATATACTCAAGAAACCACTGCCAACACCAGGAGCACCGGCGAAGCCACCAATAGAACCGCCTCCGACTGTTTATGCAAATGTGAGATTGCTTATTGCTTTTACAACTTTTATTACCATCATATTATTAATTGACAAATCGTCCGCCCACTTTGCCCCGCCCCCTTTTTCGTGAGGCACATTTTTGGGTGAAGCTTTTTGGTTTTGTTGTGGGGGGAGGGGGAGATTGGAGGGGTTGTGCAAAAGTGCCCGGGGTAGATACGAACTCGCGACGTAGCGCGGGAAAGTTGTCTGCTTTAACCACTCGGTCACCGCTGCACGAAATTTTGTGGCGACCGTTTGCGTGAGTACTCATGGGTGCGGGGGTCAACGTGTGTTCTTTCATTAGTTTTAGTCATACTTGCATTAGTTATGGTCACTTTCGGATTGGGAAGAAAGAGAGAAGAGAGAGAGAGAGAGAGAGAGAGAGAGAGAGAGAGAGAGAGAGGGGAGAGAAAGAGAGAGAGAGAGAGAGAGAGAGAGAGAGAGAGAGAGAGAGAGAGGGAGAGAGAGAGGGAGAGAGAGGGAGAGAGAGAGAGAGAGAGAGAGAGAGAGAGAGAGAGAGAGAGAGAGAGAGAGGAGGGAGAGAGAGAGAGAGAGAGAGAGAGGAGGAGGAAGAGAGAGAGAGAGGGAGAGAGAGAGGTAAGAGAGAGAGAGAGAGAGAGAGAGAGAGAGAGAGAGAGAGAGAGAGAGAGAGAGAGAGAGAGAGAGAGAGAGAGAGTGGGGAGAGAAGAGAGAGAGGGTGGGAGGGAGGGGGGAGAGGAGAGAGAGAGGGGGCAGAGGAGAGAGGGAAAGAGAGAGAGTGGGGAGAGGAGAGAGGATAGAGAGAAAATCAGGCAGAAACCTTGCCTCAAAAGACCACCATTGTTTTTTGTTTTAAGTAAAGGAAAAATGGGAAAAGGGTCCCGAGCGTAGCGAGGCCAAGCCTGCTTGTATTATTAATAGAACAAGGGGACCGCCCCCTTTGCCCCCGCCCCTCAAATGGTGCAAAAATGCCCCGCACGGGATTCGAACACACGTTAAGGGCCTAGAAATCTAACGCTTTAACCACTCGGTCACCGCTGCACGTTTTTTTCAGCGTCATTCGCGTGACCACTGGGGGCCCTCGCAGGTTGTTGCATTAGTTCTAGCCAAACTTGCAATAGTGTTAGCCGAGTAAGGATCGTTCGGGGAGTGCGGAATCGGACAGCGAGGAGAGCGTGGGAGAGAGAGAAATGTAAATGAAGCGAATGAGAGAGAGAGAGAGGGAAAGAGAGATAGATTTTTGAGAAAAAGCGTTTTGGAGCGTTAGCGAAAAAAAACTCCTGCGGCCCGAGCGTAGCGAGGAATAGCTGCTGGTTCAATTACAAATCAAAAAGTAACTATGAAAAGTTTATTTCAACTACCATAAAAGGAGACAAGCAGGTAGTCCTCGCTACGCTCAGAGCCGTTTTTTTTTTATTACAAAACACATGTTCAGACCTTTTTATTGAAAAAATAAGTAGTTTTCACTCCCTGTTCGCTCTCACACTCCTTGTACAATTCAAGTACGGCGAGAACTAATGCAAGTCGGGCTAGAACCAATGCAACAACTTGTGGGCCCCCAGTGGTCACGTGTGCAGCGCTCGCAAAAAATGTGCAGCGGTGACCGAGTGGTTAAAGCGTTGGATTTCTACTCGCTTAATGCGCGTTCGAACCCCGTAAACTACCGGCCACTTTTGCACAACCCCTTCCCCCCACAACCAAAACCAAAAAGGACCACCCAAAAAATTTGCCTCACGAAAAAGGGGGGGCGGGGCAAAGTGGGCGGAGGATTTGTCAATTAATAATATGATTCAGGCTGATATAATGAAAAAGCCACTACCGGTAGCGGTGCTACAGGTACGTTTCTACAGTAGCACACATGAGTTTCGTTTACAGAATGAGGTGAAAAAACCTCCCGTGACTGTTCCACCACCGGCTGTCGCCACAGCGCCATCAGCATCTTCACCATCAATGCCTTCCCCGTTTGTACAGGTAAGAAGATAGTATGTCTGTGCAGCGACGCGCCGACCTCTCGCGAGTTTCGCTGGTGGCTCTTATCTTTCTGCCATGTACGAACTCTAGCGCTCTCCAACTTCGCGCTATATCGCACGTTCCTTTCGCGTCGACGTCTCGCTATCTTATGTAGTCTCTCGCACGCGCGCTAGCATGATCCGGCAGCAAAGACCCGGGGTCTCTGTGTATCGCCGTGGCTCCTGAAGTCCAATGAATAAATTCAATAAAATGTTATCCAAATCAACTTTATTCAGAAACCTCCTCTACCGACCACTCCGGCTCCAGCACCAACATCAGCACCAGCACCGGCTCCAGCACCCCAATCAGTACCTACACCAGGAGCGGCACCTCCACCGCCAAAACCAACTCCGGCTCCAGCAGCACCACCACCTTCTCAACCTGCAAAGCCGACTCCAGCACCAGCGCCAGTGAAACAGAATTCTATTGTAGGTGTTTGAAGAAGTTTGGAGAAACAATTTCGTAGGAGTTGAATTGACAATTTGGCGTCGTTAAGCATCTCTATTAAAATTCCGTATGATTCGTGTCTCCACGTAGAGATTATGCATCGATTTCATACATGGACACGCACATTTACGCGCACCTTTTGCACATGTAGGCACGTTAAATCATGATTTTGATTATTTCCATTTTACACGCACTGATTGCTCTTTAGAACACGCCCATATATTAATTTTCATGCATCGATTGCATATTTTTCCAATAGTTCAATTCAGAAGCGTCCACCATACAAAGCACAAGTAGTAGTTTTCAAGAAGCCAAGCACCGCGAACAATCAACCAGTAAAGACGAATGTACCAGGTGGTAATAGGCTTCGCCTACTTGGGTTACTGTGTTGATTTTAGTAGTTTACGCCACCAGTGATCCTCCAAAGGTCCAACCGAAGCCCAATATGACGCCAACTGCGAATACATCCGTTACCGTTGTAGTTACGTCAAAGGATGGTCCACAAGTAGTACCAGGGAAACAAACGAAGAAAAAAGGTAAAAGAGTGGGAGAGAGAGAGGGAGAGAGAGGAGAGAGAGAGAGAGAGAGAGAGAGAGAGAGAGAGGGGGAGAGAGAAACGGAGAGAAAGGGGGAGAGAGAGAGAGAGAGAGAGAGAGAGAGAGAGAGAGAGAGAGAGAGAGAGAGAGAGAGAGAGAGAGAGAGAGAGAGAGAGATTAAATTTCAGAACCCTCCCTTTGATGACTGACCAAGAAACAGTAGAAAGATTGAATAAATTGTATGCATTTGTTTGTATTTTTCTTTCTATCTTTTACAGATTAAACACATAGAAGAAAACTAATCGTCTCGAGCCAAATCTCTTTTGATTTCCCTCTTTTGATTATGCTTTGGTCGAGTGAAACAAGACTAGTGACATCAATTGAATCTTCTGTGCCTAGAGTTTTGTGATGTTCAAAATAAAGAACAAAAACAGGAAAATGCCTAGGATTAGTTTCATAGGACTCGAGAAGTTTTGAAGAAATGATTTTTACATTGTTTTTTGACGAGTTACAGTAGTGCAGAGTTTTGACCTACCGATTGTTTTTTTTAATTACAAACTGAACGTATATGATAATTGCAATTCTATAAGTGAGTAAGTGTTCAGTAACTATATTTTTAATCGATTATTTATGTCAAAAACAGTAGCGTTCGTATAATTTTGGACGATATTGTAATTTCTCGTAGGGCACCGTATCTCTTTCGATCGTAGCTTCTCTCAAAATCGTTTTTCTGCATTACACCCCTTGATCTGAAGCTGCATAGTTTGGGTTAATTGAGTGGACAATGGTCTAATGGTTAGGTTGTATATCTTACAAGAGAGGCTATTTTTCAGATTCCTTTGATTCCTTTTGCATTTTCTAGCTCTCGATCATTGAAAATCGCCAGAAAGTGGTTGTTCTTGTGTTATGTTCTTTAATAACTCCATAGATTACTGCTTAATCTAGGTTCCTGAGCCTTATTTTCAAAATAACCTAAGAAAAACGTCAAACAATGAATGTTGTTTCAAAAATAATTCTCATGGTGATTTTTCCTCGTGTTAATTATTTCTCAAATAAATATTTTAACCTATTTTTAAGAACTTTTGAAGAAAGAAGCCAAACAGAAAACGTCCGATCCCAAGGTGACGAAAAAGATGAGAACTTTGTTACATCCCTTCCAGTCGTTTTTCACTGAAGAAAATAACGTAATTTTGTCTACATCATTCATCTTTATACTTGGGTATTTCTGTTTTTTCGCTTTTCTCAGGAAATAAAATTTGGGGAATTATATCTGAACAATGCTGTGCTTTGAGTTTTGCGTCTTTTTTGTTTTCTCCTTCGGTTTTTGTTGCCTGAAATCAGTAATTATCGAAGAAGGTGTTGAAAAGAATGTCATGGAGCATATAAAAACTTAAAACTTTTTTTCAATATTATCTTTATATTAATTGCTGAGAACCTTTCCGAATTATCAGACTTGTCAGACTACTGGTTGGCATTGATTCAAAACTCGGAATACAATTTGTTTCACAAAAAACAAGTACATTCTTTTTTTCTCCTATTTTTCTCAAGTTAACAAGCGATTTTTTTCGCTTATTGCTATTGAAAAATTGCGATGCGGGATTTACACGAAGGGGCGTGGTTTGTGCTCGTTGCTCATTGGTCGCCTCCCCTCGCCGCTTGATCCGACACTTTTCTACTGCAGCACCGGACTGTGAATAGGCGTGAAGTGGATTTTTCTCAAACTACATCTAATTTACTCAATACTTTTGAAGTGCACACTGCTTACCAGGCATGAGTGATTATAGCCGCTTTGCAACCGCTCTGCAAGAGCTTCCGTGGAGCGCATTTACCTCATTATTTCATTTTCGGAATTTTTACGACTGTTTTCACTTGTTTTCTCATCTTTATAAGCGTTGCGGATTGTTTCCAAATATATTTGTACCTTCTTCAATCATTTTTCCATTACGATTTGTGATCTAGTTCTAGTGATCTACATGATCTAGTTTGATCTACCTTAATCGATTACACTTTTCAAAAAAATCCCTGTGCCCCCGTTTCTTTAATACTAAATTTATTTTGTCGACCCATTCTTCTCAATTTTACCGAGTTTTCTGTTGTTCACCGTGGTTTCTGATGTCTTAAATCACTAATTATCCTATGAAACCCTCACAAACTTGGTCGGCTTCCAAAGTTCTATTTTTTTTTTGAGATTAAATGCACATTTTCTGCCTCGAACTCCAGAAGTACGAAAACGGACGTGACCGAAGAAGGAGGAAGTCATTAGCTGAAAATTGGGGCTTGCGAAGTGTATTTTGAGAGTGACCTTGGGACCTGGAGGTTTTGAAAAATAAGGCTGTTCTTGTTATTTTGAGACACTGTAGAAAAATATCACTTATTAATTTCCGCTCCGGACGATTTTAAACTGCTCTACTTACAGTATCCCTGAATTCATGCTGATGTCTTGAGTGTCAGAAACCTGGGTGCCCAGCTCAGTGTCTTTATTTTTGTGGGAAGATTTTTACCTGCTACCCGCGGAACCTCTGATGTCTCCCACTCCAATGAAAATAGGGGGCCTGTGACAGGTCGGACAGTAGTTTATCCACTTCTCAATTTAGTCCCTCTTGCTCGAAATAGTCATCTTTTTTTGACCATGAGACGAAATGAGAGTTATAATACATGTGCGGCCAAAAAGTAGGATTATCTCTCAAAGTCTAATGATAGAAACCATGTTTGGAAGTTTCTTCTTCCCCCATACATTTTAAACTCGCATAAAATGGGAATTTCTGTTGCAAACTGGTCTAGGCTCTATGGTTTTTTGATCTCTTGCATGTCTTAAAGAAATATGACAGTTGACTCTGTCCCATTAGAGAGAGAACACATTGAAACAGTGTCCCACGAGAATAAGAACACTCCTATTTTAATAAGATCAGTAGAACTGTTTCTGATTAACTTCAAAAAGTTTTCTGGTTCCTTGTGTCTCATTAGAAAAGCAACACATAAGGTGTCCAACAAGAATAAGATCTGGCTTTTTTTTTCAAAACTTTTTGTTTCCTTTTGGAAAATTTGTTAGTTAGTAGTTTTTGGTCCCAGAAAAATAAAGACACCTGTTGCCAGAACAAGTTTCTCCTGCGCATCTCAGAAGAATACAAAAGGCTGATTTTGTTTTTGCTGAAATCTCAAAAAATTGGAGCTACATACTGGTTCATCCAGAGCGTTTCATAAGAATGACAACACTTATAATAGGTCAGTCTCTCTCTTTTTTGTCGAAGAAGAATAACAACAAATATTTTCTGTTCGAGTTTATAGAGTTGTACCGAGAGATTCTTATGAGCTTCCCAAAAGAATAAACACACTAGGTACCTATATGATTTTGATTCCTTCCGAGTGTCCAATAAGACTACGCATCTAAATGTTTTTTTTTACTTTGTGTCCCAGAGAAATAGGAACACTATCCACTGGAGGAGTTGAATTCCGATGGGAACGGTTCACTTCCAAGCCAAAATTTTCTCTAAATCAGTGCGTTTTGCTGACAAAATTTTCTCGATCAACTGCGATTAATTTTTAGTAAACATGGGGAAATTTCACTTCTCTAAAAGCCATGATGATGCTCATGGTGCTTCGTATAAATTGAACAGCAGTAATGAAACAAACACATTGTTATGTGCTTCTTCTCACAATTATTCTCTCTCTCTCTCTCTCTCTCTCTTCTCTCTCTCTCTCTCTCTCTCATCTCTCTCTCTCTCTCTCTCTCTCTCTCTCTCTCTCTCTCTCTCTCTCTCTCTCCTCTCTCTCTCTCTCTCTCTCTCTCTCTCTCTCTCTCTCTCTCTCTCTCTCTCTCTCTCTCTCTCTCTCTCTCTCTCTCACTCTCTCCTCTCTCTCTCTCTCTCTCTCTCTAGCTCTCTCGCCTCTCCCTCTCTCTCGCTCCTCTCGCTCTCTCTCCCTCTTTCTCTCTTTCTCTCTCTCTCTCTCTCTCTCTCTCTCTCTCTCTCTCTCTCTCTCTCTCTCTCCTCTCTCTCTCTTCTCATTCCCCACTCTCTTTCAGTTCAATCGTCAAAATAATTCATAAACTGGTCACAACCTTATTCATTGAGTCCAATTTCAAGTCTTTCGTCTTATTTGCTCTTTTTTTCACTTCCCTTCATATGAAACGTTCTAAATCGCATCAAACTTCATGATTCCGGAATCGAACTACTAAAAATGTGTAGGGATAGAGATGAAGATGTCAAATTTTGTCTAACTGAATGATTTTTTATAAATGTTATTCCGAGAAAGTTTTTCTTTGAAAAATTCTGATAAATAAAAGTTTATAAAGCTAACATGATCAATCCATCGAGAATTGGATCATCGAAATTTCTCTCTCTCTCTCTCTCTCTCTCTCTCTCTCTCTCTCTCTCTCTCTCTCTCTTCTCTCTCTCTCTCTTTCTCTCTCTCTCTCTCTCTCTCTCTCTCTCTCTCTCTCTCTCTCTCTCTCTCTATCTTTCTCTCTCTCTCTCTCTCTCTCTCTCTCTCTCTCTCTCTCTCTCTCTCTCTTTCTCCTCTCTCCTCTCTCTCTCTCTCTTTCTCTCTCTCTCTCCTCTTTCTCTCTCTCTCTCTCTCTTTCTCTCTCTCTCTCTTTCTCTCTCTCTCTCAACAGACTTCGTCCGCCCTTCGCCCCTCCCCTCAACCCTTGCAGTATTCAGATGAACGGCTCTCACGTTGACCACCTGAGGTTCTATCGTCTTCTACTACAAGAATGGGCCTACTGCAGTCGTCTTCTCTTCTATGCAGTCGTAATGATCAGTGCAACGACCCTGCCTGCACTTGTAATCACCCTCAAATTGCTGTACAACTACCGTGCTAGCCTCTACTTCCCATTCTTGTTCTCAATCACAGCCGGGAATATTCTACTGATGATGACGGTCCTGGGAAATGTGGCATCGGATAGGGCGAATTTGAACACTGGTGAGGTTTTTGTACTTTTCAGAGCTTAATTTGAAGTTTTCGTGCTGTTACTCTTCATTTTTTGTCAAATTATCATACTTTCTCCTAAATTTTCTTGAATCGTACCCAGAATGATGGTGATTAAAACTTTATAAGCTTTCGTAATTCAAAACTTTTTTCGAATTGTTGATTTTTCTTCCGAATCGGAGAATAATGGTTACGAGCAGAATGTTACCTGTCGTTTTCCCTTTCAAAAAGCTATTTTTACGAGAAATTTTGGAGGCTCTATTTTCTTTGAGTTTTCTGTGGTTTCGCTATAGATTTTTTTTCAATTTCCTGTGGTTTTGCGATAGAATTTTATGCATTAAACTTCTGTTCTTTGCAAAAAAGAAACATTCATATATCTTTTATCATACATATTTCGAAGTCAATAACTCGAAAAAAGCTTTCCCGAATTCCTGACATCTCAGGACGTTTTTTGTAGCAACTTTTGTGTAGCGTTTTCTCTGGTACTCCATTTCTCTCTCTCTCTCTCTCTCTCTCTCTCTCTCTCTCTCTCTCTCTCTCTCTTTCTCTCCCTCCTTCTCTCTCCAGCCATTCACAGACAGTTCAAAGATGTATCCCATGATCAAAATAAGTTGTTAATCTTTTTTTCAAAAGGGTTTTTCAAATCCATTTCGGATTAGGTTTTTCATCACTGAATGTGAAATTTCATGTCTATAAGAGTCTTGGAAGGATATTCGAGGCTGTTCTTGAATCTACATCTTTAGTTTTAGTGTCCCACTCAACAAATCAAACATATGGCGCTTGTGATCACTGAAAAAGCATGTTTTTGCCTGTTTTATGCGTTAATTATAGTTGGTAATATTGGTAATTGCTAGATTTTTCATTTATTATGCTTTCGATTTTGTTTTCGAAGCTTTAAAGTTATAGTAAAACTGGGAAAACAAGGCGAATCCGAACAGTGCTAATCCATGGTATATAACGTATGGGATTAATTCATAGAAACTGTTTCTAAGAATCGAGATTATCTTCGAAAGTCACAATGGAACAATTTGGTTTTTGTTTCTGGCAGTGGTTGAATGGATTTGCGCGTCATTGAAAAGTCGTCTGTGCATTAACCACACGATAAGGTACACAAATGACTCCTCATCATATGTTGAAATTTCCAATACAATAATTTAGTTTTGTATCGCGTAGTAACTTGTGAGGTAAGGAATTTGCGCGTCATGAAGAGTCACATGTGCATTACCCTCACGACAAGTTACACTGATGATCTGTCATCATAGAAGACTTGATTTCTGATACTTAAGAATCAGGGAAACTTTTGCACTAGAAGTGTTGAGACTTGCAAACAGCAAAGCTCTTGATACTTCGTCATAGAAAAATTTTCGGCCAAAGTTCGTATACTTCAGGCCGAAGTTTGTATACTTCAGGCCGAAGTTTGTATACTCCAGGCCGAAGTTCGTATACTTCAGGCCGAAGTTCGTATACTTCAGGCCGAAGTTCGTATACTTCAGGCCGAAGTTCGTATACTTCAGGCCGAAGTTCGTATACTTCAGGCCGAAGTTCGTATACTTCAGGCCGAAGTTCGTATACTTCAGGCCGAAGTTTGTAAATCATTCTCGGTTGTTGTACTTTTTCATCAAAAAACTATAGTCTGAAATTTATACTGTAAAAGTGGGTTTCATTCAGTTTTACTTTCTTTAAAACAGGTAAAACCAATTTTTATCACATGTTTTTCCCAAGTCAATCAGACAAAAATCCGCCATCATAATTGCTGTTTGTCTGTAAATAACAACTTTCTCTCATTTCTCGGCTTAACTATTTACTGGTCAGGTCAGAAATTCGATCATCATACTGTCTTGTTCACCATAGATCAAGCAGCCGCTACGCAGGACCGCGACGCTGATGAGTATAGCATAAGTGCATAGATATAAGAGATACCAGGCGTTTGGACAAATGTACAGATATTTCTTGTCAGTTTTCTGCTTTTCTCAAAAAAAAAGGTAGCTCATTAAAATTCATTTTCTCCTCAGTGGAATGTCTAAATAGCTCGTCCCAATTTGGTCTATGAAAAAATACACTATCTCTCTCTCTCTCTCTCTCTCTCTCTCTCTCTCTCTCTCTCTCTCTCTCTCTCTCTCTCTCTCTCTCTCTCTCTCCCTCTCTTTCTCTCTCTCTCTCTTTCTTTCTCTCTTTCTCTCTCTCTTTCTCTCTCTCTCTCTCTCTCTCTCTCTCTCTCTCTCTCTCTCTCTCTCTCTCTCTCTCTCTTCTCGTCTTTCACCCCGTATAAAGCCGACAACTCGCTCTATGAGACATCATTGACATCACATAGCGGAAAAATTCCATTAACTCTAGCTTAGCAAGTGCGTTCTCACAAAAAAAACGCTCTTAGATTAACCCTTTCCAAGCCATTTCAGACGGGCCGGATGAAACTGGCTTCATTAGAGGTCTATGAAAGAACAGGGTTGCCTTGTTTTGTCGTCAGAGTTTTTTGCGAAAGTGTCTTTTTATAAAAGTTCAATAGATTCTATCAGTAAATGAATCAGACAAATATTCCAAATAATCTTCGTTGCTGATTTTCAATTAGGCTTGTGAAAAGATAGAGTTGAAGTGAGCGAATTGAAAAATTTACTATGTTCTCTTGAAATAGAAGTTTAGATAGATAGAAGGAGAGAGAGAGAGAGAAAAGTGAGAGAGAGAGAGAGAACGAGAGAGAGAGAGAGAGAGAGAGAGAGAGAGAGAGAGAGGGAGAGAGAGAGAGAGAGAGAGAGAGAGAGAGAGAGAGAGAAAGAGAGAGAGAAAGAGAGAGAGAGATTCAATCTAGAAAATGTGTTGAACACTTACAGATTCCATAAGGTATGAAAATTCACGAAATAATTTATGAATTCGTACTGAAAGAACGAGAAAACTATGTTTGACAACTCAACTTTTGAGTTCCAAAAAAGTAGTTTACCGAAATATGTGAATAGTAATCAGTATTTATCAGAATCTAAAATTCAAAATACCTTTTTTGAAATTTTGAAAGACACAATAAACCTACAGGATGGGTTGAAAACGGGTGATATTCATAGGAAATCCTACTGATGTTCTGAACGAGAGAATTTTTTTTGAATAATTCTGCTCTTAAAAAAAGTTCAGACACCTCTACTGTAATTAAAGGCATGTTTGTATCGAGCCGTGCGAGCACGAACACGTGGAGAAAAGAAGACGTGGCAGGCACGTGTCTAGACTGTAGCGGGAACGTTTCTCGATTGTGGCAAGCACGTTTCTGGACTATGGCAAGGCACGCGTCTTAGACAATGATAGTCACGTCTCTAGACTGTGGCAGGCACGGGTCTAGACTATAGCGGGAACGTTTCTTTATTGTGGTAAGCACGTTTCTGGACTATGACAGGCACGCGTCTAGACAATGACAGTTCACTTCTCTAGACAGTGACGGGCACGTCTCTAGACTGTAGCGGGAACGTTTCCCGATTGTGGCAAGCACGTTTTCTGGACTGTGGCAGGCAGGCGTCTAGACAGTGAAAAGTCACGTCTCTAGACTGTGGCAGGCACGGGTCTAGACTGTAGCGAGAGCGTTTTTTTTTTTTATTGTGGCAAGCACGTTTCTGGACTGTGGCAGGCCACGCGCCTAGACAGTGACAGTCACGTTTCTAGACTGTGGCAGACACCGTATCTCGACTGTGGCAAGCACAAAACGTCTTGTTAGTCGCTGGCAAGTGTCTGGACTGTAGCTGTCACGTGTCCAGATTGTGGCATTCGAAAGAATTCATTTTGTTTTCACGGCTCCCACCCAAACTGCCAGCTATGACCTTACGACCTAAACCTAAACCATTCTCAACCCTCCCGCTGCCTTGCTAGATGCTTCATAATCGTTTCTGCAAGCATACGTTCACGTTGATTTCTAGAGTCCGAAAAAAAACGATCACTGAATTTGATTAGTTGCAACCACTTGAAAACAACGAAACCGGATTAAGAGGGAATAGGTAGTGGGAAACGTTGCGTGGCCCGATTGGTACTAGACTAGAATCAAAGCTCATGGAGCATGTGATGAACTTTACAAGATCGGAGGTGTGACGTGAAGAGTTTGAAGAAAACTGTAGAAAAATGTGGAGATTTAAAAAAAAAGTACGATTTTGAAACGGAATCAAAAAATAATTCAGCTCAATTTTATTCCATTTTTTGTTTTCAAAAACACCAATAGTTTGAAACGTGTGTTGTGATATAAAATTCGGAGTTTTAGTTTGTTATACAAAACTAAAAATTTTTTTGCAAAACATTCAACTTTTTTCAAATGGCGTGGAAAAATGATGTCTGATTAAAAAAAACCGCTTCGCCGACCGCTCCGCATCACAAAACAATTTCAGGAATTCTTCCCGGAGCTCTGGTATGTAAAATGACCACATTCGTCGTTAACACTTCTTCGTGTTTCATTCATTGGTCTTGGGTCGCTATGTATTCACAGGTTAGTACGGTAAATAGAATCAGTGTTTGAAAAATGACTTTTCATGTGGGTAAACTTTGCTTTGCGCGTCGTAGTGAATCACAATACCCCGATTGAGATACTGTAGTGAGTTACAGTATTCGAATATCACTCTAGTCACTGAGTAAAGTCTCGCAAAGCACTGGTGCATTTAGGCTTAGGATTGGCCAAAATGGCTTGATTTGGGTTGTCGACCTGATACACTACGTTGTAGCTATGCTTAAGCCCAGGAAAAACCCAATCCTAACCCCCTACCATAGTAAAGTGGGCAGTCGAAAAATGCCGATTTAAACCAAAAAAAGGGGGTCGCAGTACAAAAATTTTTCAGTACTGCCATTTCGTTCTGTCCGCGAGGTCCTTTTTCAACTGAGGCATAACTCTTAAGCTTGCTTTTGGGTTTTACATTTTCTGTTTAGAGAGTCTATCACGTGAAGAACCCCCATGAAAGCAAGAAAGTCGACTCCGAAAACGTCATGGATGATTATCACAGGGTAAGGTTTCACCTTTTGGGCTCCAACCTTTCAACTTACGTTTCAAACAGAGCGGAAACATAAAACATTCCTGTTCATTTATTGTGACAACAGAAACACCAAGTATTCATTCTTCAGCGGTCTGATAGTGATTTTGTTTTTATGGTTCACATTAAAATCTGAAAACTTACCTAACAACATTACCTAAAAACTAACTCAACAAAATTTTTTAAAATTAGATTTCTCAGTTAGTCTTACATATTGCTTCTTAAGGCGGTTCTGCCAATTTATTCTGATTATTTATGTAAAATTTGTAGCTTAGGCTGTATATGAAGAAAACTAAAATTGAAGGATTCGGGCATTATTTCCATTTTTCCAGGTTTATTTGCATTTCTCAAAATCTTTGTTTCAAAAAAAACGAAGACATGTACCGTTCTGAAATCATATAAATTAGATTAGGTTGTTGCAATCAACCTAAAGTTAAAAAAAAATTTCAGCGAATTATACTATTCTTTTGGAAAAGAAATTCATTCCCAACGTCATGCAGATTCAGAGTAGAGACCTAGCCAAATGTACCTTAGAAGGAAAATTAATGAAGTTCATGTATAAGTTTTCAACATTGTGTAAAATTTGCTTCGGGATCCTTTAAATGACTAACTAACTCTATAAACTGAACACCGTTGATACGAAGTTCATAGGTCGTGGATAAAAATTCATGAAGTTCTTAGGTCGTTGATAAAAATTTATGAAGTTCATGGGTCGTTGATATGAAGTTCATAGGTCGTTGATATTCTACGGCCTATGACGTTGATGTGCTGTAGATATCAACGACCTATGAACTTCATATCAACGGTATTTAGTTTATAGAGAAACTTCAGAATCTTCTCGACGTCCTGCTTCGCCCAGACATGGACTCTAGTCGCCATGACCGAAGTCTCAGTGTCAGAGGGAGCTCACTGCTCCGAAGATCCTTACTTCACAAGGTAAGATGAGATTAAGTATGAGCGCACTTCCTGGTCTAAAAGTTTGAATGATCAAATGTTGCGTGAAAAGGCTTAAGCCATGGGATTTAATAAAAAATAACTTTTTCATAATGTTAACTTCATTCATTAAGAAACTTCAGAAGCTTCGTGACTGACCATCAATAGCCGCACAAAATGATAAGTGTGGAAAGACTGTTTTGAAAATTCATTCATTTTTTGAAAAGTCTTACTTATTCGAAAAAAAACTCAGAATTCAATTTTTCACAGTCTTCATAAAACAATATGCAAATCATTCCCCGGGGCGTTTTTGTTTTGTTCAATTTGAAAAATTAAATTTCGAACATATTTTTTGGACTTGATTTTCATCATTCCAAATAAATTGATTTCGTAAAAAAAAAACTCAGAAACCTATTTTTTCATAGTCTTCATACCTAAAGATTGACTACTTATTCCTGGGAAATTCCAGTTTTTTTCAATAAAAAAATGTGAAATTGAAAACACCCTTTTTCGAATCAACTGGAAGATAAAACAGAATTCACATTGATAAATTTCTAAAAGGAAGATTAGACTCCATTTTTACAGTCAAAAAAATTGGAATTTCTTCTTAAAAGTTGAAACTTCTTCTTAAAAGTTGAAACCTCTTCTTAAAAGTTGAAACTTCTTCTTAAAAGTTGAAACTTCTTCTTAAAAGTTGAAACTTCTTCTTAAAAGTTGAAACTTCTTCTTAAAAGTTGAAACTTCTTTTTAAAAAGTTGAAACTTCTTCTTAAAAGTTGAAACTTCTTCTTAAAAGTTGAAAAAATACTAGAAATCCAAAGATTTTTATGTTAATAGAATGTAATTAAAACAAGTACAAAGCATTTAAAAATCTCCTCATATTCTCGTTTTTGCTTTTTTCCTTAACTAGGAGCTAGGATGATGGATGACTCTGGGATCTTTGAAAAGTCAAAAACTTTTCTGGAAAAGCGTTGAAAAATTGTTCCGAGAGAATCATTTAATGAACTGAAAAATATTAGAATCATCAGAGCCCGTTTCAGAAAAAACCGTGCCAACTCCCATATTCCAGGTACTCCAGAGCGATCGTTTGTGTAGATAGTTTCTTCACATTCTTCGCTCCTATGATCTTCACAGTCTTCACGGACATTTCTGTTTTCGTGTGCAAAAAGTGGTCAAAAAGCACCAGCTTCAAGATGGTCTCCAGAGAGCAAATTTCTGTGAAGAAAGAGAACAGCGACACGATGAAGATTGTCTC
>OZ022250.1:2456743-2479243 GCA_963978915.1 Caenorhabditis parvicauda | reverse complement strand
GAGGGGACAGACAGTTAGACGAATCAAAACAGTAACAACAGGGAGCTTCGAGATTGCGAAACCTCGACGAAGGGTGAGGGGGGCGGCGGTCTTGCGAGGGCTCAGAAGTAGTAGAGGTCTTGATTTGAATTCCCGCGAAATTCAAAATTGTTAACACCTCCACCATCTTCTTGATACAAAAAACTGGGGTTCATCTACACGTAACTCAAATCTATGCTATCGATGCGGACCTGGGTGATTTCTCATTAGAGCATGGTTCCTCAACAATACGGAGACCACCCAGTCAGTAAAAGGTTATGGGAACTGGAGAAATCGGCAAAACCGCCTTGAGCAAACCGAATTCTCGAGATTTCGAAATGTCGTTTTGGCCATTGAACTGAGAGAAGGAAGGAAGGAAAAGAGGCAGAAAGATGGAGAACTAGTTGCCGATTTGCGACCTGGTCACGATCGAATCCTTCTTTGGTGAGCCGCGCGAGGTTGACGGCCCTGGAGCATCGTCGATCTTGTTCTGAAACAATTCTTGATATTCATGTTGATTTAATTCACTTTTTCTGACATTTTTTCATGAATTGTTTTTTAATTTTCAATTCATGTTGATAAAATCCACATTTTTCTGACATTTTTTAAATATATCTTTTAAGATTTTTTTAATTCATGTTGATTTAATCCGCTTTTTTCATTAAAAAGCATCACATTCTAGAATTCCCAAAAAAAAGAAGTCAAAACTGAAACAGTAGACATTTTTCAAAAAAACTATCAAAATCAAGTCATCCAACTTGGAAAAAATCAGGTGCCCTGAAAAAATCTTGAAACCGTCACAATCATTTTCTCGGTATCTAGATTTTTTCTGGCCTAGAAAACCAAACTCCACTTGTTCGGAAAGTCGCTCACCTTGACCATCTTATCAAAATCCAGAGATGGACGGTGCGAGTTTCTGCGATTTCTCTTCGGCGCAGGTGCTGTTGTTTGATCCTTGTCAGTGTTCACCTTCACAGATTCTGAAACGAACTTCTTTCCATGCGTTGCGGTTGCGCGATGCCTACCTTGTCTGTTGATGAACACTCTGACCGGGATTACACGTCGGACAGCGACCTTCATTGGACGACCACCGACAACGGTTTCTGCGTTGCTGCGAAGACGTGCTGCGATGGGCTCGTCCTCCTTCTGCGAGTCACTGTGGCGACGTTTCTCCAGATACGAGTCTTCCTTCAAAAAAAATAGAATAATTCATTGAAAACAGTTACATTGCTGTGAAAATTACTATTATAAAACGCACGTGTAACAAAAAATGTTTGTATGTTTTCTTATATATATGTATATATGGATGTCGCGATATTTGTCTGGCTCGATTTGTCTTAATAACTCTCTTCGGAATATAGTTATTTGCTTGAAATTTTGAGAGACGATAGTCGTAATTTTTTATAAACGGACTGGACTTATTCCAAATCTCCACCTATCGGGATACTGTAGTTATGACCGAATAAGTGCAAATTGGGGTCAAATTTCACGTGTTACATATGCAATGTTCAACAACCAGCGAACACGTGTTTCTAAAGCGCAGTGGCAGATAAGTCGCCTGCAAATCAGAACTTCGCTGGATCGACCACGGGTTGGTTTAGGGTTTTTGTTTTTATCCTTTCAACTCCCCCTGGAAAAGAAAAAAGATCAGGAAGAAATGTACCGTAGAAAAATGATTCTATGCGCCGGGGGTCCCAGGGGGCGGAGCCCCCTGGAAAAGAAAAAAAGATCAGGAAGAAAAGTACTGTAGAAAAATGATGCTATGCGCCGGGGGTCCCAGGGGGCGGAGCCCCCTGGAAAAGAAAAAAAAAAGATCAGGAAGAAAAGTACTGTCGAAAAATGATTCTATGCGCCGGGGGTCCCAGGGGGCGGAGCCCCCTGGAAAAGAAAAAAAAGATCAGGAAGAAAAGTACTGTAGAAAAATGATTCTATGCGCCGGGGGTCCCAGGGGGCGGAGCCCCCTGGAAAAGAAAAAAAGATCAGGAAGAAAAGTACCTTAGAAAAATAATTCTATGCGCCGGGGGTCCCAGGGGGCGGAGCCCCCTGGAAAAGAAAAAAAAGATCAGGAAGAAAAGTACTGTAGAAAAATGATTCTATGCGCCGGGGGTCCCAGGGGGCGGAGACCCCTGGAAAAGAAAAAAAGATCAGGAAGAAATGTACCGTAGAAAAATGATTCTATGCGCCGGGGGTCCCAGGGGGCGGAGCCCCCTGGAAAAGAAAAAAAAAGATCAGGAAGAAAAGTACTGTAGAAAAATGATTCTATGCGCCGGGGGTCCCAGGGGGCGGAGCCCCCTGGAAAAGAAAAAAAGATCAGGAAGAAAAGTACCTTAGAAAAATAATTCTATGCGCCGGGGGTCCCAGGGGGCGGAGCCCCCTGGAAAAGAAAAAAAAGATCAGGAAGAAAAGTACTGTAGAAAAATGATTCTATGCGCCGGGGGTCCCAGGGGGCGGAGACCCCTGGAAAAGAAAAAAAGATCAGGAAGAAATGTACCGTAGAAAAATGATTCTATGCGCCGGGGGTCCCAGGGGGCGGAGCCCCCTGGAAAAGAAAAAAAAGATCAGGAAGAAAAGTACTGTAGAAAAATGATTCTATGCGCCGGGGGTCCCAGGGGGCGGAGACCCCTGGAAAAGAAAAAAAGATCAGGAAGAAAAGTACCTTAGAAAAATAATTCTATGCGCCGGGGGTCCCAGGGGGCGGAGCCCCCTGAAAAAGAAAAAAAAGATCAGGAAGAAAAGTACTGTAGAAAAATGATTCTATGCGCCGGGGGTCCCAGGGGGCGGAGACCCCTGGAAAAGAAAAAAAGATCAGGAAGAAATGTACCGTAGAAAAATGATTCTATGCGCCGGGGGTCCCAGGGGGCGGAGCCCCCTGGAAAAGAAAAAAAAAGATCAGGAAGAAAAGTACTGTAGAAAAATGATTCTATGCGCCGGGGGTCCCAGGGGGCGGAGCCCCCTGGAAAAGAAAAAAAGATCAGGAAGAAAAGTACCTTAGAAAAATAATTCTATGCGCCGGGGGTCCCAGGGGGCGGAGCCCCCTGGAAAAGAAAAAAAAGATCAGGAAGAAAAGTACTGTAGAAAAATGATTCTATGCGCCGGGGGTCCCAGGGGGCGGAGACCCCTGGAAAAGAAAAAAAGATCAGGAAGAAATGTACCGTAGAAAAATGATTCTATGCGCCGGGGGTCCCAGGGGGCGGAGCCCCCTGGAAAAGAAAAAAAGATCAGGAAGAAATGTACCGTAGAAAAATGATTCTATGCGCCGGGGGTCCCAGGGGGCGGAGCCCCCTGGAAAAGAAAAAAAAAGATCAGGAAGAAAAGTACTGTCGAAAAATGATTCTATGCGCCGGGGGTCCCAGGGGGCGGAGCCCCCTGGAAAAGAAAAAAAAGATCAGGAAGAAAAGTACTGTAGAAAAATGATTCTATGCGCCGGGGGTCCCAGGGGGCGGAGACCCCTGGAAAAGAAAAAAAAAGATCAGGAAGAAAAGTACCTTAGAAAAATAATTCTATGCGCCGGGGGTGAAGAAAAGTACCGGAAGAAAAGTACCTTAGAAAAATAATTCTATGCGCCCTGCATTTTAAAAATGAAATTACAGGGGGCTCCGCCCCCTGCTGTAAAAAATCATATAAAAATTCGACTCGGAAAAACATATCTCGCATGTAGAATTGCGCCACATGCCCAACAAGTACAAGCAGCACCTGAGCGCAGCGAAGGTTTAACTGCTTGTTTCTTTAGATTCTGAGAATTAAGAGAAGAGAATTTGAGAAGAAGGTTTTACTATTGTCTGTGGTTATAACTAGCTGAGCACTATTTAAACACTAACTGAGCACCATCTGAGCCCTGATCGCGAGTTTTCTTTCCCATCAAAAATCATCAAAATTAAATGTTCCTAATTTTTCTTCTCGAAAACCCCAAAATCTAACCTGTTTAGTAATCTGGGCACCAGTGTCCTTCATGCGTCTGCGTCTGTAATTATTCAGAGATTATTGTAGGTAGGGTTACTGTAACTTTGGTAGGTCAAAAATTATTAGACTACTGAAATAGTTTTCAATGTAAGGTAGATCAAACATCATAGTAACATGCTGTCTGTGGAAACAGGCAGACAAAACATTGTCATGCTATTCAACGACTTCATTTCCGAACTACTGTAGATATGACTACTGTAGATTTTTGGTAGATCAAAACACTCACGGTGTCGGAGTGCAGTTGCCATCATTGTCACTGTCGTTGTCTCCGGTCATGATACCGCTCTCCTTTCCGAAACTTCCAGAACTGTACCAGCTGAAAGTCGATATGTGTATAGGCATTCTAACACTGTTCATTGGTTTTGTTTGCGATACCTTCTGGTTCACTGTTAACGTTTGCACCTTCTGTATGTTTTCATCAAAATTGTTCTGTTCGTAAACTTATGAACGGCTGATTTTATCAAGTTGTAAACAAGTTTTTATGCTCTTTTAAGGTTCTTAGTTTATGACTCTTTTTTGATAACACAAACTTCATCTTTTTGATTGCCAGGTACACTGCACACCGCATATCACACATATCTAGAAAAAAGTCTGACCGATTTCAAACGCGCGCCAGTCGCATTTTTGTAAAATGAGTACGGTAGGCCTACCCTAGGGTCGGGACTCTCACAACGAACAGTTAGATCTTTGTGGATTTAAATTATTATTCTTACTTTCAGTCCATTGAAATTAAAGGCGCATTACTTAATCGTTCTTGTGTTTCAAAGCGAAACTGCTACGGTAACTAAGTAACCGATTTACGGAGGTCAGACTTTTTTACAGGTAGAGGAAGCTAAGTGCACTTTGCAACCGCTCTGCAAAACCCTCCGCAGAGCGCATTTAACTCATTATTCTATTTTCCAAATTTTTGCTAATGTCCTAACATGTTATCCAAGAAAAGACAGAATATGACTCCGTTCTTGTATTTTCAGACCTGTTCTGGTTTCATTTTTGTAAGTGTTTTTGTCATTTTCATTTCCTACCTTTTTCATATTTTCGGTGAAGGACTTAATGTATTTTTTACAGTGCAGAATTCCTCGCAATATGAACCCTTGATAAAATTTCTCAACTCAATTAATTCTGCATACACAATACGAAACGATGCACAACCCTCTGCAGCCCCCTCTTCTCAGTCAAGCCAGCCCATGGAAAAAAACAGGCTCATAAAATGCGGGGTAATAACGCCTTACTGGGGGTCGTACACTCCGGAAATTGGCAATTTATGTCTTGCTCTATACAAGATTTATGGGGTGGACGAAATTCTGTTGAATTTTAATTGCCTCAAGCAATTGCACGGAGTGCCAAGATCAAAAAAATAGAGTTGGGGTTGAGTTTCAAAAAAGGCGCGAATCATTCGACCCCAATCAATGGATTCAATTTTACGCTCCGGATGACCGCCTCGCAGCCGTCTATTGGTGTTTTTACTCATTTATTCTATGTATTCGGCTCAGTTTTAATCCTTGATCAACAAGAAAACGGTTGTCAAAGCTGTTGTAAGATATTTTGAGAAGACTAACCATTATTGATAACAAAAATGTAGTTAAGGCCTCGATTCGAAAATTTTGCAACCAAGCGATTTTTGACCGACTATCCTTGGTTGTCCCACCCCCGTCACGCCCACTTTTGGGAGGCAAATTGTAAAAGGCACCATGGCGGACCGGCACCGCGGCACCATCTAGTCTGCCATGATGGGAGTGGTGCCGCGAACAGTGGTGCCACTTTTTGCAATTTGGCACCACTGTTCGGTGAGAGTGGTGCCAAACTGAAAAAGGCACCCCGGCGGACCGGCACCTCGGCACCACTGCGTCCTCGGCACCACTGCGTCCTCGGTACTAGGCATGGGCATATTGCCAATTTTTTTTTTTGAAATTCGAAATTTTTTTGTGAATTCAATTCAGAATCTGAAATTCGATTCTTTTGAGAATCTGACATTCAAATTTCAGATTCTAAATTGAAATCACAAAAAAAATTGATTTTCAAAAAAATATTTTTTTTGACAACGTCACCGATGATGTAGTCGACAATGATGTCAGAATCGAATGTCAGATTCTGAATCAAATTCACAAAAAATTTCAAATTTCGAAAAAAAATTGGCAATATGCCCATGCCTAGTGCCGAGGACGCAGTGGTGCCAAGGTGCCGGTCCGCCGGGGTGCCTTTTTCAGTTTGGCACCACGGCACCACTCTCACCGAACAGTGGTGCCAAATCGCAAAAAGTGGCACCACTGTTCGCGGCACCACTCCCATCATGGCAGACTAGATGGTGCCGAGGTGCCGGTCCGCCAGGGTGCCTTTTACAATTTGCCCACATATCTAGCAAAAAGTCTAACCGATTTCAAACTCGCGGCAGTCGCATTTTTGTAAACTGAGTACGGTAGGGTCGGGACTCCCACAACGAACAGTTAGATCTTTGTGGATTTAAATTATTATTCCTACTTTCAGTCCATTGAAATTAAAGGCGCATTACTTAATCGTTCATGTTTTTCGAAGCGAAACTGCTACGGTAACTAAGAAACCGATTTACGGAGGTCAGACTTTTTTACAGGTAGAGGAAGGTATGTGAGGCACTCTGGACATTTAAACATGGCGCGGGTCAAGAATAAAGAGAAAAATCATTTTTTTAAAATTAATCATATCTCAGCTCGAACTCTTTCAATCTTCTTGAACTTTCGCAAATTTATTGAAAACAAGTTCATCAAGATATTTGTCAAAGTTCGAATGAATATCTCTAATAGTTTTCGAGTTTCTTTAACTTCCGTCACAAAGATTATTTTTACGAATCCCATAATTTGTGCTCGAAACGGCTATTGCTTGTCGTCACGAAGCTTACGTGACTTATTTTTAATGAACAAAGTTATTATTATTATTGATTAGTAGGTAACAACGAACCGGTGAAACCATGAGAAAATTCTGCTGACGAATGAGAGCATTCTTAGTGCGAAGCGACAGTTTTCCACTATCTTGATTGACTTTGCGAGGAACTTTAGTAGAAGTTAACTAGAGATTATTTTGGATGAGTCTCAAGACAGAGTTTTTACTTGGAACATATCCAAATTCGTTCAATTTCTACAGCTAACCAAGTGAGCGTGACAGACTCCGCACCCTTTCTTGCAGCACACTTCTGACACTGCGAACAACAATAAAACTTTGCTTTTTGTCGGCTCGCGTGAGCCGTCGGCATTAACAAAGTTGTTTTATTGAGGAGAATCATGCGCGGTGGAGGCGGACGCTTCTCGAGGGCTTTCACATTTTGTTATCTTTCAGTCGGCATGTGCTGCGTGTTGATTTATTTTGCAGACTGATCGTTAGCTGAGATTGGCGTTGGTTTTGCTGCAGGGATAGAGAGAGAGAGTGAGTGAGAGTGAGAGAGAGAGCGAGAGAGAGAGAGAGGGAGATAGAGATAGAGAGAATGAGAGAGAGAGAGAGAGAGAGAGAGAGAGAGAGAGAGAGATAGAGAGAGAGAGAGAGAGAGAGAGAGAGAGAGAGAGAGGGAGATAGAGATAGAGAGAGAGAGAGAAGAAACGAAATATATGTAGGTGAAGAACGAGGTAGAGGAAAATCATGCTTTTGGTAAACAGAAATTTGAATTCGTTTTTTCCCGCCGTTTTCACCCGCGGTTTTCAAAATATGTTTTTCTTCCATTCGAGAACAACTACAAAAGACATATTGTTTTCTTTAGGAGAGTGATTGAAAACATTAGTGGTTTTTCACAAGCAGACAAAAGAGAACTTTTGAGGAACGGTCATTTTTTAATGGTAAACCTATATTTTTTTAATGTTTCAACATTTCTGGTGAGTTCAATATGAGTTAGTTTCTAATGGTTTTTAAACAACTACAAAATCGCGGAAAAAACTGTTCAAAATATCAGGAAACTATAGAGTTCAATCGACTGAAACAAAATTTTTGGTCAGGTTCGATATGGTTAGACAGGGGAAGAGTGCGCGTAACCATGGTGAATCTAAGCAAACAAGCTCATTCAATTTTACTGTTTCCGAAAAAATCATCAGGTAGGTTTTTTCTCATTCTAGTTTTTAGTTTTTCATTGAACCTTCTGATTCTCAAGCTATTGAACAAAACAGCTTAACAGCGGTTGTTCCAAAAAAAAATTCTCAGCAGATTTCAAGAATTCGTTTTTTTTCCTAATACTGATTCCTCGTACTTGTTTCTTCAGAAGATAGTTTTCTTCAAAATTCAGTACTCATTGGCAGTAAAAGACTCGAAAATCCTGATGTCAAAAAAGTGGTAGAAAAAAAATAATTTTCACTTCAGTTTTTTTGTATGATAATGTCACTATTTTGAATGCATCCTGTTCGATTGAAATTAACATCTTAAATGCACCAAAAAATTTCCGACGTGATAAGTGACCTACATAAATGGCTTGAGATGGACAGAGCTCACAGCTCATGTCATTTCTAGAATGAAATGTTTATATTGGCAGGGCCACTGAAACAGTGGCGCACATATCTTCCTCTACCTGTAAAAAAGTATGACCTCCGTATTTAACAAAAAGTATCTAACAAAAAGTATCTAACATATCTAACAAAAAGTCTGATCGATTTCAAACTCGCGGCAGTCGCATTTTTGTAAAATGAGTACGGTAGGAGCCGGGACTCTCACAACGAACAGTTAGATCTTTGTGAATTTAAATTATTGTTCTTACTTTCAGTCCATTGAAATGAAAGGCGCATTACTTTTACGTTCTTGTATTTCAAGGCAAAACTGCTACGGTACTAACCGATTTACGGAGGTCAGACTTTTTTACAGGTAGACGAAGCAATGTGTAAAAGTGATGTTCGTATACTTATGGACGGAACGTTTCAGTAGTTTCTAACTAACCTCTCTGTATCATAATCCTTCGACGGTGGCGGAGACGATGTCAGTCTCAGTGGCAAAAAGTGCTTGCAGCAGCTCTCCCAGGTGGCGAACGGATTGTCTGCAAATTCAATCATCAGAGTTAACGATGTTTCCTGGACGCGTTCCAACTACGCTGTAGGGAACAGATGTTGAGAGACGGCAGACGGTCATAGATGTGATCGGTTCTCTTTGATATTTTGCCAACACACATGCAATGTGGAAAACATCGTGATCTTGGGTTTCTTGTTGGAATCGACACATCTACAGGGGAATTGGGGTTACAGTATCCTCATCTCTGTATTCGAAACTCAGAAATGAACTGTTTTCAATACTTTTTGTAAATTTCAAGAGTCTTTTTCGTTCAACGTTGTCCATCGATTATTTTCAAGTACAAACAGACATGATACTGAACTCTCAGGTACCGTAACCCAACGTAACTGTAACTTTTGGGTACCGTAGTACTTTCCCACGAAAACTTCGAAAATCTTACTGTCTTCAGCTCTGCTGTTCAGGTTACGAATCTCCTCTTCATCTGATTCAGTTCCCGAGTCGTGAAGAAGTTCTGCCTGAAACATTGAATTCAGTGTTTTTCAGACTGTCGGTGAGCACCTTTGGTGACTTGTTGAGACGAGCGCTTTTGCGTCTCGGCTGTTCTGGTTGGTTGGTGATCTTCTGATCTGATTGATCGTCTGGAATGACAAAGTTTCGATTTCATATTGATGATAAAACAAGGGGGAGAGAAAACGAAAAGAGAGAGAGAGGGAGAGAGAGAGAGAGAGGAAGAGAGAGAGAAAGAGAGAGAGAAAGAGAGAGAGAAAGAGAGAGAGAGAGAGGAAGGAAACGAGAGAGAGAGAAAAAAAAGAGAGAGAGAGAGGGAGGAAACGAGAGAGAGAGAGAGAGAGAGAGAGAGAGAGAGAGAGAGAGAGAGAGTGAGAGAAAGAGAGAGAGAGGGAGGAAACGAGAGAGAGAGAGAGAGAGAGAGAGAGAGAGAGAGAGAGAGAGAGAGAGAGAGAGAGAGAGAGAAGGAGAGAAGAGAGAGAGAGAGAGAGAGAGAGAGAGAGAGAGAGAGAGAGAGAGAGAGAGAGGGAGAGAGAAGAGAGAGAGAGAGAGAGAGAGAGAGAGAGAGAGAGAGAGAGAGAGAGAGGAGAGAAGAGAGAGAGAGAGAGAGAGAGAGAGAGAGAGAGAGAGAGAGAGAGAGAGAGAGAGAGAGAGAGTGAGTGAGAGTGAGAGTGAGAGAGAGAGAGAGAGAGAGAGAGAGAGAGAGAGAGAGAGAGAGAGAGAGAGAGAGAGAGAGAGAGAGAGAGAGAGAGAGAGAGAGAGTGAGGGGGAAGAGGAAGACAGGAAAAAGGTTGAACCAAACGTTTCTGCTCGTTCGCTTCAAAAATTAAGCGGGTCGAGCGTAGCGAGGAACAGTTGCTGGTTATCACTAGTGGAAACTTACCATCATCAGCCTGGGACAAGGCGTCCATCGCTTTGACCAGACGACTGACCATTTCGTCTTGTTTTCTTGTTGTCTTGTTGCTGGACAGTCAGTACCCGTAGAAATCTGCCCAATGAGTTTTTGCCTTTGTATTGAATCTTGCGATGTTTTGAGTTTTGTGGTGAGCTTCAGTCTGCTTTGTGGTAGACCAGCGAAGTTAGTCCCACATCTGCAAAGTTCTGGATTTTTATCGGAATCCGAAGAGAGAAATTGGAGAATCAGGAGGACTTTCCACGAAAAATTGGATGAAACTGTAAAAATTCATCAGAAATCTGGATTTTCATTGGAATCCGGACCAGAATGAAGAATAAATTAGAGAGTCAGGAGAAATTTCCACAAAAAAACTGGATGAAACTGTAAAAATTCATCAGAAATCAAGAAAAATTAAATTTTCTTTGGATCAAGAAGTGAATTAAAGTAGAGAGAAAGTGGAAAAATAAAAAAAAATCAGACAAAAAATACATTTCACAATCGAAAAACTTCATTCAAGTGGGAAAAGGACAACATTCCAAACTTTTAGTAAAACCTTTGAAGATATCACGTCAGAAGGGAAGGAAAACATGGCGAAGAGAGAAATCTAGCATTACTCAGTAAAAATAGATTTGCGCTGATATTTATGAACTAATTTCCTGAAAATTGAAAATATCAACGAAAGCGACAAAAGATGACGATTTCAATAGAGAAAGTGCAAACTATGATGCTCATTCAACATGTCCAAATGAAATTTTCACACATATCACATAAATTATTATTCGGCTTCTGTGCCTCTCGGAGGCTCCGCCCACAGGGACACGCCCACAATTGGGAGCGGGATGTGGGATGAGGGGAGGGGGTCAAATTGAAAATACCGTACCTCAAACTTGAGTTTAAAATTTTTTAAAGTGTCATTTTTAATACCTACTCCATGAGAATAACCCAGAGAGCTCAGTCACGCAAGCTTAAAGCTGAGAGTCTTCAGGCAGGTTGAGTTTATGAGTAGTCCAAGTGATTGTTAGAAAAAGCGAGCAGAAAGAGTGCCAGGTTTGGGTCGGACAGTTGTCAACGTCAAACTTGGGTAATCCAACCGACCTCATTCTCCGGGACGCATCTTCTCGGAGGATGAGGATTGGGAGGCTGTTTTACACTTGAACTTTATTTCACGGCGAGTAGTGAACGATCGAAAAGTTGGTCAAAGAGGGTGCCAGGTTTTGGTCGGACAGTTTCTTACCTAAAACTTGGGTAATCCAACCGACCTCATTCTCCGGGACGCATCTTCTCGGAGGATGAGGATTGGGAGGCTGTTTTACACTTGAACTTTATTTCACGGCGAATAGTGAACGATCGAAAAGTTGGTCAAAGAGGGTGCCAGGTTTTGGTCGGACAGTTTCTTACCTCAAACTTGGGTAATCCAACCGACCTTATTTCCTGGGACGCATCTCCAAGGGGGATAACATCGTGGGCCTGTTTACACTTGAAGTTGGTTTCACGGCAAATAGACAAGGTTACAAACGAAATATATACGCGCAAACACAAGACTCGACAACTCTCTCTCTTCGATACTTACAAATACATACACAGTGGGACGTACATACACAGTGCCTTGTGTTTTAACAAGCACTCGACACACTTGAGTTCACGCGCAAAACTTTATCCCCGCCATATGTATGGCGGGACGAGTTGTTGTAGCTGGAGGGGTGAAGCGTTGCGGATGCGGCGCGTTCAGGAAACGTATATTCGGTTATCGCTACAGTAACGCTTCGAAAACCTATGACTCGTGTGGATTAGACATCCTAGGCCATCTTTGTGATCTTACCGTCAACTCGGAACAATAAGGGACTTTGAATTTTGACCCAACATCTTGAAAACCTAGATCTCTAAGAATTAGCTTTTTTAGGCCGAATCCAATCTTTCTGAAAACCTAGACCACTAGGAATTGATTTTATATCCCAGTTATGAAAACTTGAAGCTTCCGTGAATCGAATTACCTAGACTACAATATAGCAGATTTCCTAGGCCAAGAAATACGAAAACCTAGACCACGAACTTTGATTTTCCAGGCCGTATCATAACGATCACGACAACTTCGATTGTCTAGGTTACACTGAACTAGGTTTCCAAGACCACAATCAAGAAATACGAAAACCTAGACCATGAACCTTGATTTTCCAGGCCATGTTGTTGCGATCATGAAAACTTCGATTTCCTCGGTTACACTGCAGTAGTTAGATTCTCCAGGCCGTATCATAACGATCACGAGAGTTTCGATTTTCTAGGTTACACTAAAGTAGGCTTCCTAGGCCACAATAAATTGCATTCCTTAGACCACAATCTAGTAGGAATCACGTCGGATACACCTACTTTTCGCCTCTTTCAGCGCTCAATTAAACTCGCGGGTCGTATAATGAAATGTTAATTACATCACATCTAGTCCATAATTGGTTTGTTGTCGAGGGTTGGTGAGAGACTGAGAGATCGCAGACATGTTAGACAGACGGTCAAACTTGATTTTCATTTGTTTCTGTACAGAAAAACGATGTGAATGAATCTGGACTTTAGAAGTTGTCAAATTGATGATTTTTGGGTCTCAAAAATTATATCGCAAAAAAAGGTGGTGACTGATTTCAGCACACATATCTAGCAAAAAGTCTGACCGACTTCAAACGCGCGCCAGTCTCATTTTTGTAAAATGATTACGGTAGGCCTACCCTAGGGTCGGGACTCTCACAACGAACAGTTAGATCTTTGTGGGTTCAAATTATTATTCTTTCTTTCAGTCCATTGAAATTGAAGGCGCATTACTTAATCGTTCTTGTGTTTCAAGGCGAAACTGCTACAGTAATAAGTAACCGATTTACGGAGGGTCAGACTTTTTTACAGGTAGAGGAAGCTATGGGCAGCACCTTTTAGAATTAACTAGTTCTTAAACTTTATTGAATTTTCACAGAGAGAATGTTGGAAACAACTATAGAAACCTGGCGTAAAGTTTTCAAACCATATTGAAAACGCGTTCTCTTTGTTTTTTAGTTAAACATTGATGAAGACTATAAAAATCGTTTTTTTTTTCTGGTGATTCTTTTCCATTATTAAATGATATCTTATCTTACGCTTGGTTCGAAAAAAATTATTGGATCCTGTCACAAAAAAGTTACAGTATTTCAGAAGTTTTCAAGAAATCGGTCTTTCCTAACATTTTTCGTTCGCTTATATCTCAAAATAGTACTGTATCGAATCTCTCATCTCAAAATGACACACAAATTCCCCATCCGCCAAAAATGCTCCGAAACGAAGCGAAAAGGGCATCCAACTATGATCGTTTCTGCCTACTCTACGTCTCTGCCTCTCTGCGTGCCATCGTCCGCCTCTCTGCACACTCTCTCACTTTTCTCACGCACTCTGGCACTCTCTCTCTTTCGCTCGACCTCTCTTCGAACACGAATACACACAAAACACGGGAAAATAAACGAAGTGACTGCGAAATTTGATATTGTCCACGCTTCTCTCTCTGTCAGAGAGAGAGAGAGAGAGAGAGAGAGAGAGAGAGAGAGAGAGAGAGAGAGCCGAGGGAGGCGGTGCTCAAAACTTGGTCAGTAATTTCTGAATACAAGAAAAATCAGAAAATTTCTATCGTTTTTTGAGATTCTGATGAAAACCACCGGTAATAAAGATACTCTCATTTTTTCAATTTTTTTTTCAAAAAATGTCAATTTTTCGAGAAAAGATCGTTTCTCACTGAGAAAAGGGCAGAAATTTTTCGCAATTTTAGTTTTTTTTTTCAGCCAGTTTAGAAGCCCTGAGAGTGTGAAAATTGTTGTTTCACTTTTTATAGAGAATTTTGAAGACCAAAAAATCAATTTGTTTAAAGTTCGTTAGAGTCCTAACACTCATTTCTATTTTCTCTAGTCTTTTCATTTTAAAAAAATTCCGCTCAGTTTTTCTCTACATAATGAAGTGATTTTTAGTATATTCAGAAACAACCAATCTGTTACAGTATCCAAAAAATTTTCGAGGCCATTTTTGCGATGAAAGTGTGTCGAAAGAGACGGTTTGACGCTTGGTTTTGGCGAAATGCCAAAAGTTCGTAGGAGAAGATACTGTAGAATTTCGATAGAATTCGAATTCTACAGAACCTCATAAGAAAACTTTGTCTAAAAGAATCTAGCCCAAATGTGTACAAATTTACGACTCCATCAAAACAGGAGTGTGATGTGTTGATTTGTTAAAACTAACTGAAAATTCAACTTAAAAAAAATTAATTCGACTTTAAAAACAAGAAAACCACATTCAATTTGCCTCATTTCGTTCTATTCACAGAAGTGAATCATAACAAAAGTTGCAGAAAAAATTGAAAAAAACCAATTTTCAAAATAAAATAATTACAAATAATTATTAATTCACCTACAGTAATCGGAAATTTTTTGACCTACCAGAGACCTAAAGACTGGCACCTGTCCAAAAGAGAGGGAGAAATTATTGATCCCGTTTGAGTGTCATTCGTGAGTGCCGGTGAGCGCTTTTTCACGCTCACAGCGCAAATTTGTCTCTTTTCTGCTAGAAAATCGATTTTTCGGCCTAAATCCACGTCATCAAAATTGATCTCATTGAAAAATACGTGGAATTTCGCCTAATTTCCCTGAAAACAACAAATTTTCACAAATTGCGCGATTTTTGTGCGTTTTTGAGGATTTTTTGTCAAACTTCTTGAAAATTTTGATATTTTCAAACTTTCGGCATTCTCGTGAGTTGAAAAATGCGGAATTGGTTGGCGAAGAAACAAGCTGGAATTAATGAAAATTTGGGATAGAATACACTTTGAAAAATCGTAGAAAGTCGTGTCTATCGATTTTTACGACTTTTTCAACGTTTTCCTATTCGAAAAAAAATTCTGATCAAACTGACAGAATGCCGCTTTTCTCAGCTCTCAAAAAGGCATGAATTCCTCATTTCATCGTCATTTTTCTTACCAAAATGAATAACTCTATTGCGAAATGTCGAAATTCTATCAAACTCACTCAACGGCTAGAATCAGTTCTCGCGGAAAGCTGGGCAAAAATTCGACTCCCTAGGCCACCTGGGAAGCTCGAAACAATCGTTGGGCACTAGGCCAAATGGAACAAGAAATGAAAATAAAAAGAGGGAAGGGTGCAGGGGGGTCTCCTCGGTCTCCACAAAGGTAATATGGGGAACTGAGAGACTTCTCACTCCGCCTGGCCAGAGAAATCGAGAGAGTGTGCAGAGGAGAGAGACGACCGACGGCAAAGACGGCAACAGTCGAATTCTCGAATGGAAACGAGAGAAGGAGACATGGCTGCCAACTCTGCGTCTCTGTCAAGGACCTCTGGCTCTTAAAGTTTCCTCTTTGAGTGGTTGAAATAAAAAGAAATCGAGAAAAAATGCCCGAAATGAGATTTTTTCTGGTCTTCATAATAATCAGAGATATTCCATCAATGAAGCGGACACGGGAGAAAATGAATATTTAAAAATATCTGAATTCTTCAAAAAATTTTCGAAGAAGTCAAGAGAATATTTCACGGTTTCGATAGAAAAATGCTGATTAACTTTTTTTGAATACAGAAATTATTGCAATTTTTATCGGAAAATTGAAGAATTGTTGAGAATTTTAAAGGGTAGAAATTTATGATTTTGTCTCAAATACAATGGATTCAACAGTGAAACAACCAACTCGTGCAACTTTGAAGATTACAATGAGACTTTCAAAAAATGCAGAAATATTTGTTGAGTTGAGGAAAATTGGATTTTACGACTTCGTTGTGGAACCTCGAAGCGACCGGTTTTCGAAAACAAATACTAGAGGTATCACTCACATGAACACTATAATTATGTTCTGGTTGGATACACTAAGACGGTTTAGTCATACTGTTGTGAAAGATTCCATCTTTTACGTTGTTTTGGTTTGGTTTGTGTATGTTTTCGTAGTCAAGTTATTGATTGTTATCGAAAGTCACAACTTCACTATTGTTTTCTAAAGTTAGTTTAGCCAACGGAGTATTTGAGGAAAATGGAAAAAAAAAAGTTGAAAAAATTAGAACTAACTCGAAAATCATTTGAAACAAAGCAAAAACGATTCGATCAGGATGAGATTCGAACTCACGCGGGAAAATCCCATTGGATTAGCAGTCCAACACCTTAACCACTCGGCCACCTGATCAGCGAGCGCGCCGGCGTGTCGGAACAACCACATGCGCTGACCACACCAATGCTCCGCACAAACACTACCACTGTGCTTGACTGTGACACTCTTCTCTGGGGATCTATTTAGGTCGACTTGTCTAGACGGCCACATTGGAGATGACCTGTTGGGAAGGTGCCAAGTGAGCGAGCGTAAATACCATGTGAATGCACTTTGGTCACATGTGTTGCAAAAGTTTCGGGACCGAGATTGAAAAAAGCGAGACTTTCAATGGAAAAATGCTGATTCTAAAAGTGGTTTAATTACCCAAATTTGAGGTAGTTCTGAAATCAATACGAGGTGCAGGAATTTTATAGAATTATCTGAAAGTAGATAAAATGACGAAACAACTGAAAATTTAATTGGATTTAATTCCAAATTATTTCTTAATTAATTCGATTTCAATTTTAATTTCCACGAGTCAAAAAAATATCTTGTCGGATCGAGTGATTCCAAGACAATTCAATTTGATTCGATATTCTTAATAATAACCTACGTTTGACTATATCTTTATTGAAACTGACAAAATACATAATTTCTGTGGGAGATCACCAAAAAAGATGGAACGACGCCATGGCGCAACGGCAGACAGAGCATTATAGCTCCACCCATAAACATCAAAGATCGATTCTGAGTGTGGTTATGTAGGATGTAACCTAAGCCTGCTAACATGAGTCGAAACACCACTTGAAAGGGTACCCGTTTGGTTGGCGAAACTTTACATTGCAATCGGAGGAGAATAGGGATTTGCTTAAAAATGAATTTTATTCTGTTGATCTTTTTATGTATTCCTCACACCTGAGGAAATCACATATCTAGCAAAAAGTCTGACCGATTTCAAACTCGCGGGAGTCGCATTTTTGTAAAATGAGTACGGTAGGAGTCGGGACTCTCACAACGAACAGTTAGATCTTTGTGGATTTAAATTATTATTCTTACTTTCAGTCCATTGAAATTGAAGGCGCATTACCTCATCTTTCATGCATTTCAAAGCGAAACTGCTACGGTAACTAAGTAACCGATTTACGGAGGTCAGACTTTTTTACAGGTAGAGGAAGATATGTGGAAATATAACCGCTTCTCCGCTTTGAATCTGGAATGAAAAAAGGTAGGGAGAATAAAATTTCGTCCCATCAGGCTTAACTCTCGAGTTTGCTTCACGCTGAGGTTCCTGAGCTGTCGATGTGCTATCTTTTCTCAAGCCTAAAACCGGCCTAAGCCTAATGGTACTAGTTCCAGGATAAAACCTAAGCCTAATCGCCATACATAAGCCTAAATGCACTAGTTCTGTGAGCCTAGTAGCCATGCCAGAGTCTAATTGTACTAATTCCAGGCTCAAAACCTAAGCGTAGCCATATGAATATGGATATGCATAAGCCTAAATGAACTAGTACTAAGCCTAAAACCTGAGTCTAGTAGCGATGCATAAGCCTAAATGAACTAGTACCAAGCCTAAAACCTGAGCCTAGTAGCCATGCATAAGCCTAAATGAACTAGTACCAAGCCTAAAACCTAAGCCTAATCGCCATGCCTAAGCCTAAAAGGTTCCACCCATCTACTTGGTAATCACTCAGTAAGTCTGCTCTACTGCAACCACCATCTCTATTTAATTTTCCTATGACAAACATTGTACCCTATTCTTACACCAAACTGTGAACCCCGGCATTAGGTGCGTCGATTATCGGTCGAACGTTTGGCGTGGTACTGTTTTTTCCCTAGTTCATGATAAGATTAGTATGTCCTTCATATGTATATTTCCAGATCAGTAATAGTACAGCGGTTATATTACAAAAAAAATTATTCACCTAGAAATTGAGGAAAAATGCTGTTTTTAAAACGACATTAGTGGGAACAAAGGTAAAAATCTATCGAATACTTTCATCTTTTCAGAGTGAATTGAAATTTTCCGTCTATTTTCACAATTTTGCTTATTTTTTGACATTGACGACCTTTTTCAATTTGCAACAAGAAAATCTAAAAATTTTTAACTTAAATAATCAATTGAAAACGAACGGAATTAGAACTTGAGCTTATTACACCGAGTTATCACATGTGACTGCCCGTCTCTTTCTTTTCTTCCTCTTGTTTTCTTCTGACCGAGTGTTTTCACGATCAATCGACCACATTGTTTTGTTTGATAAGAATTTCTTTGTAAACGTCAATCACTTGCCATGAATCTGTCGTTTTCTGTACAGTTTTCACCTTCTTCAATGTGTCAAAAATAGTGAATTACAGTGACATAAGAAGTTCTTATATAAGAATAAACGGCTATACGATATTCCTAGGTTTATTCTTCTTGGACTTCCGACTTCCGTGAAAAATTCAGTCCCATCTTTTGTTTTAAGAATTCCGTCGACAATTTGAGGAAAAACACAATAAATTCCTTATCTACAGTCCACATAGTTTCCTCTGCCTGTAAAAAAAAATCTGGCCTCCGTAAATCGGGTACTTAGTACCGTAGTAGTTTTGCCTCGAAATACAAGAACGATTTAAGTAAAGCGCCTTCAATTTCAATGGACTGAAAGTAAGAACAATAATTTAAATCCACAAGGTCTAACTGTTCGTTGTGAGAGTCCCGACCCTAGGGTAGGCCTACCATACTCATTCTGCAAAATTGAGATTAGAGTGCGTTCGAAAACGGCCATGCTTCTAGCGATATATTTGCAGTCCACATATCTAGCAAAAAGTCTGACCGATTTCAAACGCGCGCTAGTCGTATTTTTGTAAAATGAGTACGGTAGGAGTCGGGACTCTCACAACGAACAGTTAGATTTTTGTGGATTTAAATTATTATTCTTACTTTCAGTCCATTGAAATTAAAGGCGCATTACTTAAATCGCTCTGTATTTCAAGGCGAAACTGCTACAGTACTAAGTAACCGATTTACGGAGGTCAGACTTTTACAGGTAGAGGAAGCTATGTGCAGTCCAGTTCATCTACTCGGTAATGGAAAATCGTCGGATGTGATTTTTATGAGCGACGCACATAAATAACATATGTCGTTTATAGAATCCGCGGATTATGTGCGTGTTATACGGTTATGTGCGGTTTATGGACCTTTTCTATACTCACAATATTATTAAACAGGAAAACAAACATAGAGGAAAACACTTTATTAATGACATTTAAAAAACATTAAATAATTCTTCTGATCCGCTGGACTTCTCGCTATTCGGACGCAGTAGATTACATTTGTAACATAGTTGTTGTTCTGGAACCTGCAAATAAAATGTAATTCAATAAAGTTTAGATGACACATACCTCATCTTTCTCTTTTGCCAAACAATACTGATGATAGGAAAAATCCGATAGTCCGATGAACTCATTCACGGCAGTTGATCGTGAGGTTAAGAACATCTTCTCAAGTCCCGCAGAATCTTGAGTCCCAGTTCGCAAAATGAAAGAGGCTTTTTCAAGAGAAGCGGTGTGACTATCTGTAAAATGGTTAATTTAGGCTTAATTTGAATGCATTATCAACTGATAACGAGTCCAGAGTGGGATGAACATCGAGACAAGTGCGTCGCAGCTAGAAACTGGTACTCGATATTGTATACCAGGGGTCCGGATTTGAAACCGCTCCTTCCCCGCGAACTCAACCTCATTGGAATACTGATCTCAAAACGACGTTGAAAAAATTGCAAACAAAGAAATTCCCCCGATGCGCTAAAAGGTAGCGCTCACGAGACTATTTTTCGAGTAAAAGTTACTTTGATCTATACGTCCTCTATTACGCGTTGAGTTTCTAATCTACTGAACGGGTTGGAGTTACTGCAAATTAGGGTTTACCATTTTCAATAAGTTAGCTTTCGCGCCGCGTTGCGGTACTGAACATGAAACCTTCAAACATCAAAACACCAGTCAGAACCATACAAATTCTGCGGTGGCTACTAGTAAATTAGGAGGTGCACGATTTTTGAGTTTGTGGATTTTGAATCCATGTCCTAACCCATGGTATGTAATATAGAGTACCACCTTTGAGCTAAATGAAGAGTTAATAAAACTGAATGAGTTAGTTTCCATTCTGCACACAAGGTCTAAAGAATGAGCAGAATCAGATCATACTTAATGTATGTAGATTAATTTTTAGAGTTAAACGTTAAACATACCTTGTTTCCTTGCTCTTTTCTGTCACATTTCCAGGGTGCAACTTCCTCGTCTCACGTTTAGGCTTGTTGATTGCAGCTTCCCTGCGAGCGCGAGCACCAAATCATGAATATTTTGCAAATTACACATCGACCTGAATGGCTTGAAAATTAAAATTATCGGTGTTCGTAAGGCATTTTTGCGCAGTGGTCTTACTCTTACTGTATGACTGCACGACTTGACTGTTTTGAGATTTTAAAAAATCAAAACACACCTTGTTTCCTTATCCATTTCCGTCAATTGTCTTATCCTCTTAGGGTTCATCATAGTAGCCTCGATGTGAGATTTTTTTGAAAAGCTCACATCATCCCGATTGACTGAAAATTTTAGATTAGGCCCCATTCATCAAGACAAAAATTAGTAAGGTGAAATGAAACCTGCAAATTTGCTACTGCAGCGACAGAAAAGTGTTTTCATTACATGAGAATTAGGAACAACAACATCAATCCGAAAAATGTAATCACAATAACTTTCGAAAAATATAGTCTGATTAACTCACCTGTTTTCAAACAGTTGACGACCTGACTAACATTGATGTGATGAATAGAGTGGGAATGCGTTCCACCGATGGAACCTCGATCGAGAGACCTGAACATGATTTTTGAAGAAATCGCTCGGGAACGTTAGTTAAACAAGTTACGGGTGGTCATTACTGTGAGAGTTCATCACGAAAATATCTTCTATAGTCTTCACTTTTATCAAACTGATGAAATACAAGAAGGAAATGAACAAAGCAGCAGGAAATAGCTCAAACAAGAGCGGAAAACGAAAATAAAAAACATTTGATCTACCTGGTACTGTAACTTATGAGTAGCCATTTTTACTTTTAATTTTTCACGTTTCCACTGTTTGCTGTAAAAACGGCGAGAAACGTAGGAATGTAATACAGAAAATGAACAAAATGGTGGAAATAAGTTAATAATTGTTTCCGAATGAAATATTTTGTAAAATAAAATGAGGTATGCAATCTAATCACTTTTATCTGATTTAAAACGACCCTCCGAGCTTTTTTTTTTACATATAGACTAATATTTACCATCAAATTTACTTTCTAAAGAGATGGTGGCACTGCCATATTTTTTTTTAGTTCTTCTCGTCACTCCGGAGTAAAGTAAATCAGTGTTTCACCGAGTTTTTAGAAAAGTTTCATAGGAAAGTCCTCCCACAATGGTATTTTCTCTATCGAATTTTTCCGATTTTTGAATTTCTCTGTCCGAAAATACCACAAATTTTTCAGACCACAATAGACTGAAATTTCGCCAAGTTTCCTTGTGAATTCAAAATGCGGACATATTGACAGTTCGTAAGATACTGCTCGAAGACCTCAGGAATCGTAGAATATCTTTCAATACTCATCTGCACATCATTCGGGGTAATTCGGATGCAACAGTGTTCGAATTTTGAGTGTTCATGTAACTTCCGACTATGTGCATGTTATGTGCGGGTCACATAAAAAAGTCTCAAAAAGGCCTTTGAAAGTTCTTGGCCATAAACGACACATAAGAGTTTGGACTATAAATCTCATATAAACAGAGTATAACACGCACATAAAAAGCTAACATTCACATAATCCGCTAAAATGCACATAACCTGCTAAAATGCACATAAACCGTGTATAAATAACACATCCGTCGTTTTTCCATTACCGAGTAAGGAAAAGCCGATTTACAATATTTTCCTGTTCATCCTATTTTTCACTTCCAAATTTCGTGAAACCCTGCGATACATCTAACCACAACTAAAGAACATTTTTCTCCCTTAAGACTGAACCTTTATCTTATCTCATTTATTTCGTGTCCTTAACCATATTTTCTTTACAGGCAGACGATGATCTATCTTT
>OZ022250.1:2443780-2456543 GCA_963978915.1 Caenorhabditis parvicauda | reverse complement strand
GAAAATCAGCAATGAGGCCAAAGAAAAGTTTGAGGCAAAACAAAGCCTCAAAAGTGAATAATTTTTTTCATTTTTATGAAGACGGGTTGATAAATTTTACAGTTTTTTGTTTTTTTTCGCGTAGCGATGGCGGGTTTTTTTCCGCGCGGTACTAAAACGCCACATGCGGAAAAATTGGAAAAACACAACTAAACTGTTTTTACTGTCTAGTTACAGTTTCTACCGTAGACACAAAGACCACTATCATGCCATGAGCAGAAAGATTAAGATCCTCAGGAGTTATTATTTATGATTTGTGACTCAACTGTGAACATTTCTTAAGCAAAATTCCACGAATCGTTGACGTCCTTCAAGAACTCGTTACATCTGGTGAAGCTTTCAGTTATTCTTTCTGGGTCAGGGATTCCGTCTTTCTGAAGGGGTTTTAGGTCATAACTATAATCCAGAGAAAAAACCTGTAGAACATATTGAGTTAGACCAGAATCCTATAGCGAAAATAGTGAAAATCGCCACGTGGCGGGATGCGAAACGGTATTCTTCCTGAATATTGATTTTTTACATGTTCCTCTCTACGCTCGGGCCACTCGACTTTTACAGCTACCTTTTCCGTGGTAGATAGCTACTATCGGTGACCTTTTTTTCCTTTAAAAAATCACCTTCATAATTAAACACAGAAGTGGTTTTTAAAGGCAAGGTTTTCGCTAATTCTCTCTCTCTCTCTCTCTCTCTCTCTCTCTCTCTCTCTCTCTCTCTCTCTCTCTCTTCTCTCCTCTCTCTTTCTCTCTCTCTCTCTCTCTCTCTCTCTCTCTCTCTCTCTCTCTCTCTCTCTCTCTCTCTCTCTCTTTCTTGAAATCAAAAAGGACAACCCAAAATTCGTCTTTGTGAAAAGTGGGTGGGGCAAAGTGGGCGGTCCCCTTGTCCTATTATGATAGTGTACTTACATCCAGCTCTTCCCTAGTAAATGGAATTTCGACATCCTTCTCTTTTAATCCATCACATAAAATGGTATAGTAATGGTCCAGCAGCTTTGGAGTGAGCTTTCTTCTATTCTCAACTGTTGTGCATGTAGAAAGAAGGTGGATGAAGTCCTCAGTCTGAAGTTTTCTCAATCTACAGTGATACGTTTTGACCCACCGGGCTGCCAATATGCGAGATTTGCCAATCAATCAATCCTTTCAACTTTTGATCTTTGTCGAATAGGAATTGTGGGCACCACATGTCTGCATGAGCTATCACTGCACATCGTTCTGAAGTTTGTTTTTAGTAGGTGGAGCTTGAAAGAGAAAGGAAAGTCCATGATTAGCTCAACTTCAAAAAACCCCAGAACCTATCAAGTGGGGTCGGAGCTCCGCGAAGTCTTAAAAAAACGCGAATAAATCGACCCCAACAAATATATTCATTTTTTCGCTCCGCCTGTTCACATAGCTTCCTTTACCTGTAAAAAAATCTGGCCTCCGTAAATCGGGTACATAGTACCGTAGCAGTTTCGCCTCGAAACACAAGACGATTTAAGTAATGCGCCTTTAATTTCAATGGACTGAAAGTAAGAATAATAATTTAAATCCACAAAAATCTAACTGTTCATTGTGAGAGTCCCGACCCCAAGCTAGACCTACCGTACTCATTCTGCAAAATTGAGATTAGAGCGCGTTTGAAAACGGCCATGCTTCTAGCGATATATGTGTGTGGCTGTTGATTTTGTTTTCCTTTTATCCTACGTTTTTGCCCGATTTTAATCATCATATAAAACAAAAATGTTTTTCCAGTTACTTTAACATTTTTCGAGGAGACTATTCAGCTAATTTTGCAAATAAGCGATCTTTGAGTAACAGTTCTGGGTCGTACCTCTCTCTACACGCTGTCCAGACACCCCATCCTATGCTCATCCAGCCCCCACGACATCAAAGTTAAGACCAATACCAGCTTAATGTCCATCACTATCCAGATGAGAAATTAATACACCACCAAAAAGACAAAAGATGTGCAATCATGACAATTTGAAAAGTGAAAACTTCAACTCTTTGGAGACTTTCTTGAGCAAAGAATTGCTAACTCGACTCCTTCGCGATTGATTCATTTGTTTTTTACTCACCTCCGCTCTGATATAACTCAACAACATCCTCGGCGAAGTGTATGTTCTTACCAAAAGTGTTTTCAAGGAATCTCTGAATGGAATTTTATTCAAGTTTTCCTGGTAAAGATACCGGGAGCTCTGACAGTAACGGGTTATGAGCAAGTCCTTTGGCCATTTGGAAAATCTGAGATGGAAAGTCGGCGGCACAGTGGTCTTGGATCTAAAAAAGGAGAACAAATGTTTCAACCTGTTTTCTTTATTCCTATAAGCGTTGCGGATTGTTCCCAAGGTTAGGTTAACCTACTTCAAGCATTTTTCCGTCACGATTTTTAACCCTGGGATGAAAAAAGGTAGATGAAATGAAATTTCCTAACCTACAGTAAATTTGACCTACTTCATCGATTGCCCCGCCCCTTGCTTTGTTAACACTTTTCAACTACGTTTACCGCAGTGTACTTCACCTAATTCTTTTGAAACTACTCTTCAAAAATTTAAGTTCAATCCTCTCTTCATAAACTTGTTTTTGTTTTTTCTCACCAACCTTTGGGAACTGCTTCCATTCACTTGTAGTCAGCGCGAAGATGTGAAGTTTTGCGATTTCCTCGGCGATTTGTTTGAGCTGAAATCATTACAGTTAAAATCAAGCTTTATGTGAGAAAATGATCGATTATATTGTTTTCATATTCTCAAACTCTACATAAAAATGTTTTCTCCATCGTTTCTGGAAGTTATAGACCGATCCGACAAAATAACCATCCTCGGTCGCCCCGCCCACTTTTGAAATGGCCAAGAGTGATTCACTGTGTGGAAAGCTTGGCAGGAATGAAACTAACCTCAGCTTCCTCAAACCCCGGGATAAGATCGAAAACATGACAGTTGTCAAAGCATTCCATAACAATGACGGGAATATCAGCGCCCTCCAGTTTGCTGTTGACCGCGGCGTAAATTTTCGGCACTCTGAGGCTGTGCTTTGCTCTGTCTGAAATCGAATATGAACCGCGTCACACAGCCGCAACGCACACTTCTCGAAGAAGGTGTAATAGGCACATTCGTTGTCGTGCATGAACTTGGTCAGATCGTCCAATTGATGTTCGGCCTGGTCGATTCCAGTCTTCTGGATGATGTCTCCACCAGACTCGGTGCGAGTGATCTGAAAAAGAAGAAAGTTCTAGTTTTGCCGTTTTCGATCATACTTAAAAGAGGTAAAACAAGCAGGTAGTCCTCGCTACGCTCAGAGTCCCTTCCCCCTTTTTTCTGAGCAAAATCGCACTGTTTGAATTTTTGATTGGAAGAAGAAGTGGTTTTTAGAGACAACGGTTTTGCTATTTCTCTCTCCTTTACCAATCTGATTGCGGCCATAACTAATGCCAGTGTTGTTAGAACCAATGCACTACGGCGCGTTGATCCCCGTAGCCATCAGTGGTCACGCGAACAGTCGCCACAAAACTTGTGCAGCTGTGACCGAGTGGTTAAAGCAGACAACTTTCACGTGCTCGTCGCGGGTTCGTATCTCTTCTCTGGGCACTTTTGCACAATCCCTCCCATTTCCCCCCCCCCTCCCCCACAACAAAACCAAAAAGCTTCACCCAAAAATTTGCCTCACGAAAAAGGGGGCGGGGCAAAGTGGGCGGGATTTGTCAATTAATAATATGATGACAATTTTCAAGAAAAAAGCCTTTTTGGATTCTCAGGCCTTTTTCTATCGGATGTTTTCCAAGCATTGTTATAGGATCTTATTTTTTTTTCATAAAAACTATCAAATGTAACTAGATATCTTTCACAAAAGACTCGAAGAGTTTTGGGAAATTCGTGAAAATTTTCTTCACAGACAGTGACAAGTAGAAATTTGACTGATTCAGGTTTTTGAAAAACCAACCTTTACTACAACCGCCTTTGGGAGGTGTTCATCTTCTTCCTCATTCCAAACGAGTTGGACCCTTCTGATAAGAGACATGTATCCTAGATCAGCGTCGGCTAGTAGTGAAACCTGAAAAAAGAGAGAGTACAAAGAAAGATAGAGAAGAGAGAGAGAGAGAGAGAGAGAGAGAGAGAGAGAGAGAGGGGGAGAGAGAAAGTGGGAGAGAGAGAGAGAGAGAGAGGGAGAGAGAGAGAGAGTGAGAGAGAGAGAGAGAGAGAGAGAGCGAGAGGAGAGAGAAAGTGGGAGGGAAAGAGAGAGAGAGAGAGAGAGAGAGAGAGAGAGAGAGAGAGAGAGAGAGAGAGAGAGAGAGTGAGAGAAAGTGAGAGAGGGGAAGAGAGAGAGAGAGTGAGAGAAAGAGAGAGAGAGTGAGAGAGAGAAAGAGAGTGAGAGAGAGGAGGGAGAGAAAGACAGAGAGAAAGAAAATGAGAAAGAAAAAAAGAGAGAGAGAGAGAGAACGAGAAATCTTACCATTCCAATCGTCGGTCTGACATTCAATTTGGTTTCGATAACGTCTTGAAGCCATTTCTTGGTCAATGGAATATCCTCGATCAATCTTTCACTCGAAGGCATACTGTAAAGTTAGTAATTTTAGCGTTTGGTAATCAATTATATCAGTAATAGTCTCTTTTGAGCATGTTTTGATGTTTTAGGTTTGTTTGAATAGACTTATGATGTGATGACAGTAGACTTTAGATACAGTAGGGCAGCAAAAACAAACCTAGTTTTGATCATGAAGTAGAGAAATACAGTTCTCAAAGTTTTGTACTTCAAAAGAAACTAAACTCTTTTTCCTAATTGGTTAAATGGACATTCATTCGTCGCATATAGATACAAAGTCAATGTTTCCTTGGAAATCAAAACTACAGCACATATCTTCCTCTACCTGTAAAAAAGTCTGACCTCCGTAAATCGGTTACTTATTACTGTAGCAGTTTCGCCTTGAAACACAAGAACGATTAAGTAATGCGCCTTTAATTTCAATGGCCGCTGAAAGTAAGAATAATAATTTAAATCCACAAAGATCTAACTGTTCGTTGTGAGAGTCCCGACTCTACCGTACTCATTTTACAAAAATGCGACTGGCGCGCGTTTGAAATCGGTCAGACTTTTTGCTAGATATGTGTACAGTAACGATTCGAGTACATTGTATTTTTGGAGTCAGAATCTCATGGTTACATAGAACTGGCGATTCTGGGGGTCGGTTAGTCGTCTGTTCATGAAAATAAAGGAGAATCTTTCTGGGTGTAAAAATGAATAAATGACCACAAGTGGTATGAAGAGCATCAGTGTCCACTACTGGTCTACTTGACATCTAACTGATAAGAATAGTGCTTCTTCTGAGCCGATAAGGTATCATTGTAGCTCCATAGGTTGTAGTCATGTAGTCCATGTGACTTCTGATAATAAGCCGGGAACAGTATGAATTCTACTTTTCCCGTTTGAAACAAAACTAGTGCTTGCTCTGCAGAAGCAACTGCTCTCACTCGATTCTCAAAAGGGTTTTCAAAATTTCAAGTGAAATTGTGACTTAAAAATAATTGAGTCAAACTACAATAACAGAAAGTAATTTACGCTGCTTGATCCAATACTTCTGAACCTCCTTGATTACCTAAAGGACGTGTTGGAGACTCTGCAACATCTTTCTTAAACGCTCTCTCTCTCTCTCGCCGAAGACGCCTGCGTCTAGCGATAATTCATGCTCTCACTTTTTGAAGCAACAATTTTCTCTAAAGAAACTGATAAACCAAATAACTTGTAAATTGAATCATATGGAAGGTGTATTACTTGTATGATCTTGACAAAAAACAATGAATATAAGTTTTTGAACGATGTTTTCAAGTGAAAAAAGCACCTTGCGTTGCTATATCGAAGACATTGCTTAATGCGATCATGATTCTTCCTGAATAAATTATTTCTACAGATTCGTACAGTCTATACACTGGGAGATCATTGCTGATAACGTCGTCGTCAAGAAAAGTGCTGCGGAACCACGACAATTACGATGTTCGCAGAACGTCTTTGAGAATTTCAGAACGATCTTGAATTTCAAGACTAGGCAGCGGGAGAGTTCGTATTATTTACCGCCAAAATATTTTGTGAACTTTGAATGGACGGCCTCTTTATGTATTTCCACTAGCTTTTCATCGCTAGGGATGCTAGGTGTGACGAGCCTTGATCGGTAGTGAGCGACAAAACTACACACTGTAAGGTCCTATTCCCACTGTACAATACTGACGATGTAAACAGTGATCCATTACCAGTGCCACATCGATGTCATCTCACTTACATAGATGAGCACTTTGTGTTTACCATTAAAGTCGGATCCTTTGTTCTCCACAGTTGTGTTATACAGATGTACGCCCCCTTATGACCAACCACCACCATCATTCCATGTCTCTGTGCTGACGCCGAGAGGTGTCACACAGACCCCAACCTTGTCGACAATAAAGGTTTCTACAAAGACATGTTGAACTTCATAACATATAAGCACCGTAAAGGCTTATAATCTTACAACAGCATGGTTCTGCAAAATTACAGAAACTCAAATTCCAACTTCCGTTTTATATTTATAAGTAATTCTTGTCAGTTTAATTCCAAAAAAAGACAATGAATTTCTTATCTGCTTTAGTGCATCTCAGAATGCACCGGCTATACGATGTTTCCGGAATTTTTCATTCCCAACTTCCGTTCAGAAATTTTCTCCAAAATGTTTTTGTCATCATCCGGTGTTTTCTACCAAATGGGTTACAAATAAATGATTTTGCCGTTCTTTCGCCTTGTCGCCGGTACGTCGTCATTATGTTACCGGAACTTTACCGTATTGTCGCCGTCATGTCAGAAGAAGATCTCATCTTCATAAAAAGTTTGTCGCCGGTACCTCGCCATTCGGTATTGCCTACCAAATGGCGACATGACGGCGACAATACGGTAAAGTTCCGGTAACAATATGGCGCCGTACCGGCGACAAGGCAAGAAAACAGCATAATCGTCAACTTGTTGCCGATTTGTCGCCGTTTAGCGACAAAAATATCATGAAGCATATTCTAATTTTTCAAGCATAACCTAATAAAACATCGTTTCTTCTTGTTCATTGCTCGTCCATTTTTCCAACTATCAACAGAACTATTAAGATAACCATTTATTCTGAAGAAAAACTAAAGCTTAATAAACAAATTTCCTGAGATTTTTGGGGAATAGAAGTTATTTACAGGGCGAAAGAAGCACTGGGACATTTTCGATATCGTGGGTGAGAATGATGACTACAAAAAACAAATTCATAAAATTTTGGATTACAATTATTAGGTGGTGGACTACCGAAGCAAATTTTGACCTAGGACTTGAAAAAAATCAGAAAACAAAGGGGATAAGAGCTTTTCGGGTTTCTGGATAGTTGACGAATGTATTTTTGTACCATTGATGAGTAAATTCAGCTGCGAACACTTGATTCACCACAACGAAGATCAGAATGAACTGAAAATTATGATTTTTTCGGAAAGTACCTCCTACATTTGTAATGTTGAGTTGGAAAGGCCATAAGTTAAACTTTTTCGAAATTCAAACCTATATCTTATCGTAGTAAAAGTACTGTACCTGGACTACGATTTCTCAGGTGAAATAATATTGCAAACACATTTTTCTTTGTAAATCTACATTTCCGCAATTTTTGAATGTAAACACTTTTTTTCAGAACGACTTTCAGTAACAGAATTTTCATCAATTTTTCATTGTTAAAATTTTATGCAGAAAATGGAATTTTGCTAGAAAAAAAAATATATATTTAAAAATCTCACTTTGAAAACCACAGCTTGCGGAATCACAATGAATAGTGAGATGTAGATCAGTATCTCGGCTAGAAAGTGTGGACACGATATGTAGTTGAACCAGCCGCCATAGCACACTCCGTAGGCGTAGTTTCGCACAAGACCTGGAAGATTTCGATGTTTTTCGTAAAAATCACGCTACTACAGTAACTCTCATCAATACTAACACCAATGTTCTGTCAATACTAACAATCCTATTCAGTTCTTTTCCGTCTTTGTTCCTTTTCTTTTACTGTTTCTTGTTGCTTGATACAAAAAGAGCAGAATAAAAAGAACTGAAATCACATAACTGTCCTGACTGGAGCAGCTTTTTAAAACAAACCATTTCTCATATTTGGTAACTTACAGAATTTACAGTAAGAAACAACTGAAATGTGCTTGAAAGACGGTGTGCATGTGTTTTCGTTGGAAAGCATGAAAACTTTGCGAAGAAAAATGAACAAGCGCCGAGTAAAGCACAGTATGCAGCTAGGAAGTCGATGTTCTAGACTTATCAGCTCTCTCTAATAGTGTGTTCCATGATAAAACTAATGAGCTACATTTTTACATTAGTTTGAGACAATAAACAAGTCAACGAGAAGTTCGGTGAAACAAAAAGCACTTTCAGCTCTTCAGTCTTATTTTTCTACAGGCGATTTCTCTTGCGATAACTCAGCCCGAGGAGCTCGGTTGAGCTAAAATTTCGAAAACAAGAAAATCGACATTTTGAGTCGTAAATTTGAAAAAAAAACCTCTTTGATCTCTTCTGTTCTGCGACAGCTGTATAGCCATTCCGTTCTGCTTGTAGTTGAAGAACAAGAAAGCAAAGATGCCAAACCACTGAGTCCATTTAAGTTCATTATGATCGAAGTGGGCTACTGAACAGGGTTTGTTAGAAAAATTATGTTCTTCGGAGATGTAAAAGTATCAACATTATGAATTTTGAGATTCAGTATTCAGATTTCTCGTGAGAAAAGAGAAATGATACTGTAATTAGATTTCTCGCCTCTACATCCGTGTCAAAAGAGTACCATGGTAAAAAGTTATTGTTCGACCATTGAAGAGTTAATTGAAACAAATTTTCGTAGTTTCATGGTCTGCATAAATAAGATTCGTTTCAACAAGACTTTTCTCTGTTTCAAAAATGTACCTTTTACAAAATTACTAGTTTCTTTATACAGTCTGTGTCAATGAAAGAGGACCACCTACTTTTTATCCTCTAATTCCGCGCACAATTAATTTTCAAAAAACTTCTTTTGGTGATACATTGAGTTCCTTAAACTATAACAGTATGCAGAAAATCAGATGAATCGGTTCATCCATTTCCAAATTGTAAGCAAAAGTATGAAAAAAACGGTGTGTCAGAAAAAGAGGACCACTTTTCATACTATACTTTTTGAGTTTTGACTCGGCCAAAAGTTTGGTATTTTTTGTCAATAATGTTTTCTTGACTCTAATGCACAACAACTAAATGAAATAGTAGGTAAACACAGCGTAAAATTGAGAAAAAAAGAAAATTTCCTGAAATTTCCGGAAAATGACAGAAAATGGCTGAAAGTCAATGTGAAAATGTTAGTATAGGAAAAATTGTTGACAGTAACCTAGAAAAAAGTTACATGATTCCAAACTGAGAAGAGTCAGTTAGTCAGGCAACTTTATGCTATTTGAAAAGACGAAAAAATGCTGAAAATGCAACAAACTTGAAGATGTTACCTCGATTGTCGTTGCACAAGTCCACGAATTCCGAAGAGCCAACTGATTTTTTGTCTTCGAATATTACTTCTGATATTATAAAGTATGAGAATCTTTACTTGGGGCGACATCCTCACGAATAACGCGAACCCGAGTTGATTGAAGTTTGACAACGAGTTTGAAGTAATGATCTTAACCGAAGTATTTTGTGAAAAACGAATAGATCCAAAAGCATTCTGAATATCTTGACTTTTTGAATTTCAGAAAAATTTGTAAATATTCGAAATATTTTTAGAAGTAAACTTGGAGAAATTGCTAATGTTTGCACAAAATTATGACCACAAACATAACTCACTAAATTTTTCACCGCTGCTATAATTTCTTCGAAATTTTCAATCAACTTGGGTTCGCGTTATTCGTGAGGATGTCTCCCCAAGTAAAGATTTTCATACTCTATAATATCAGAAATAATATTCGAAGACAAAAAATCAGTTGGCTCTTCGGAATTCGCGGACTTGTGCAACGACAATCGAGGTCACATCTTCAAGTTTGTTGCATTTTCAGCATTTTTTCGTTTTTTCAAAAGCATAAAGTTGCCTGACTAACTGACTCTTCTCAGTTTGGAATCATGTAACTTTTTTCTAGGTTACTGTCAACAATTTTTCCTATACTAACATTTTCACATTGACTTTCAGCCATTTTCTGTCATTTTCCGGAAATTTCAGGAAATTTTCTTTTTTTCTCAATTTTACGCTGTGTATACCTACTATTCCATTCAGTTGTTGTGCATTAGAGTCAAGAAAACATTATTGACAAAAATACCAAACTTTAGGCCTGTTCAAAACTCAAAAAGTATAGTATGAAAAGTGGTCCTCTTTTTCTGACACACCGTTTTTTTCATACTTTTGCTTACAATTTGGAAATGGATGAACCGATTCATCTGATTTTCTGCATACTGTTATAGTTTAAGGAACTCAATGTATCACCAAAAGAAGTTTTTTGAAAATTAATTGTGCGCGGAATTAGAGGATAAAAAGTAGGTGGTCCTCTTTCATTGACACAGACTGTACTTGTGAAAACCGCAATTCAACGATTAACACACCTACTTTTTTTAAATCAAAATGCTTTTTTTAAACCGTTAAGATTTTAATTACAAATTTAATAATTTTAACAAGATCCTTAAATTTTTGATTACGACTTTACTAATTTAAACAAATCGTTAATCGTTGTGACAAAAGTTTAACTAATTTCAAAGATACTGGTAACCGTTGAAACCAGTTTGATAAAGAAGAGTTTTGAATTTCGTTACACTTCTGGTGTATCCTCCCTACTTTTTTAACAAAATGAGATTACTATAGGCTTTTCTAAGAATTTTTACGATTCTTAGTATTCTCACTACTAGCTTTATATGACAATGAGTCGCAAAAAACTGGTTTTCGTGGTTTTCTAGCAAAATTACCTGTTGGGTCGAAGACACCTCTAGTCTCGGCAACAACAACCAACGGGAGGATCGAGTAGTGGACTATGCCGACCGCATAATGGAAAATGTTCATTGACGCGTCGGAATAGACATAAACGAAGAGAGATTCGTAGAGTCGGCGAGTCACATGCAGAAGGACCAAGAGTAGTGTAATGCACCCTGATGTCCAGGTTACTGAAAAATTTCAAATATTAGGACTAATCCAAGTACATCGTCCAAATCATTAATGGGATTGTTACGTCTCTGTTCCGTACTAAATTGGCTTTAAATTTGATTACGATTTCTCATATTTTATCACAATGATATGTATGTAGTTCTATACCCATTGGATGTTTCTAAAGGTATTTAGTAAAATGCATGCTGTTTCTTCAAACGCTCATAACTTTGCTCGGAACATCGCAATCACCTCTTTTTTAGGCTTAGGTTAAACCTTAAGCTGACCCAAACCTAACGTGAATGTGAGAATGAGCGGATGTACGATATTTCTCGGTTTTTTTTCCTTTTTTTTACTCCTGACTTTTAACTTCCGGCTTCTGTTAAGAAGCCTACTCCCTATCTTTGAATGACTGAAAAAACGACAGTTTTTTTTTCGATTATATAAGACCAATCAGACCTCATAGATTTTCCAGGCTTTGGTATACTCCCCATGCGAGGCTAAAAAAGAGGTGTTTAACGCACACCATCTTATTCACGTTTGAAAAAAAAACGGGATGCGATGGGGAGAGTTTTAATAAATACCGTTTTAAAAGTAGTTAAACCCATCTTGAGGAAGAATAAAGAGCTCATTTATATTAGTAAAACCTCACTTCGATTTGCTCCATATTGATTGAAGAGTAGGTGAAACGCTTTCACCGTTGTTGTAGACGTCTTAGCACCGTCAAAATAAATGGAAGACAGGTACTGCATCCATATAAGAGTGCTGACAAATCCAACAATGTAGAAATGTGTGAACCACCTGAAAAGGTTAAATTATTCTTTGAAAGAAAAAAGTTCAAAATTCACACTTTTTTTCAATTTTAAGGTCGAGCATCTTTCACACTATAGAGAATTAACTGAACAAAGAAATACACGGAGACATCTCTCGGAAAGGTTTTAAAAAATTATCGATTGATGTGAAAACAAACCTTTTCGGTACAGAAATCAACTTCAAGATCCACGTCGGTTCAACTTCTTCGTTGGTCGTTTTTCCATATGTTACGTACGAGAAGACCCATGATGAGATGGTTTTATGAGCGAAAAGTGACAGAATGCACGTTGTTGCGATGCCAAACGTCGCGACGACCAAATAGGCTGGTATTAATCCAACTCGTTCGAGTAAATCAAGCATACTGAAATTAATAATCGTGAGATGGGAAGAGAGAGAGAGAGAAAGAGAGAGAGCGAGCGAGAGAGAGAGAGAGCGAGCGAGAGAGAGAGAGAGAGAGAGAGAGAGAGAGAGAGAGAGAAAAAGAAAGAAGGAGAGGGAGAGAGGAAGAGGGAGAGAGAAAGGAGGAGAGGGAGAGAGGAAGAGGAAGAGGGAGAGAGAAAGAAGGAGAGGGAGATAGGAAGAGGAAGAGAGAGAGAGAGAGAGAGAGAGAGAGAGAGAGAGAGAGAGAGAAAGAGAGGGAGAATTCCATATAAAACCGCATTCTCATGTTAGAAAACATTCATATGGCGTGTTCGAGCGAAAAATGAATCATGAAAACAGAACAAAACGCAAAGTTGTTCGCAACAATCCAAACACATGGCCGGAAATGTTAATCAATTTTCAAAGTCGGATGAAAAAGTTGCCCGTGGGATTTTTCTTGTTGAAATATGAT
>OZ022250.1:2406280-2438780 GCA_963978915.1 Caenorhabditis parvicauda | reverse complement strand
AAGAACAGGCTTTATTGTATTCCCGTAGCCCGTTTACAGCTATCTGACGTCTGATCGAAACTGTGTAAACGCCGTATGATAGGTTCTCGAAGCTGTGCATCAAGATCCAACGGCAGATTTTCTAGCCCCGGGAGTAGGAAAATTTAAAAGAAAAGTACTTTATGTGAGAAAAACTATTTCGTGCATCTGGGTTTATCGACAACAAAGAATGCGAGCATCCAAAAAAAATACGCAAAACGCCTGAGCGCAGCGAAGGTTCAAAAGCTAGTTATCTTAGATTTCAAGTTCGAACGTGTCCTCGCCGGAATTGGTCATTTCAATTTCACAAAATAATGATCACCAAGCGGACTCGTAAACACTACTGAAGAAGATGGAAGAAGGTGATATTACTATTAAAAAATACCTTTTGAAAGCGGCACCAATATTCAATGGCTTATGATTTGGGGTGTTCATCAAGCAGTAGTAGGCCTTAAAACATTCTTCAGAGTTTATTTTGATTTTGGATACTCACCAGATATTCCAAAACCCATGATGAGATAGGTTTGAGTCCATCATTTCGATTTCTGACGTCTTTGAGAGCTCTGACGAGCACAGGATAGGGCGCATGCGTACCAACAGCTTCGGTGAACCATTTTACATGGCGAGTTGCGAAGAAGTTGAGCATCATGTCTTTCTCGGACACTGAAAAGTTAGTTGTTTCAAGAAAATTGAATGAATTCAACTTTCAGGGCATTTAATGAGTAATTAGTCAAATAGGACAAAAATCCTACAAATATACAAAGTTCTAAAGGCTATTACTGGTCGCCTTTGAAGCGTTTGCAACTTATTCACTATGAAAACAGTTATTATTTTTTATTTAAACAACAGTTATAAAATTTTAACTGCATATTTTTGAACTCGAAAAAAAATGAAAGATCCACCATAATTTTTTTGAAAACAAATCTCACTGTGAAATCCAGGCTCCAACAGACGTGCGTTTTCAGGAATAGTCGTCACCAACAACTTAACTGATGCTGTTCTTGAAGTCAACTGCACGCCAGTAGTGCAAACTACAGATGTGATTACTAAAATCAATAATGATTATTGGAATTATCAGGAACAACTTACTCTCGTGTGGTTTGGCGACTCGAAGTAGCTCAGCGATCTTCGTTCCCAGCTCAGCGACGTTTTCAGCTAAACCAACACTTCAGGAGATTTTGAAACATAGATTCTTACGTGTAGGTAGGGTGCTCAAAACGATGGCGACGTCTGCTACGCTGTTCTTATTCAGTGCGACTCCTTTGGTGAACGAACCAACAGGTACGATTTCTTGAATTTTCTGGAGAAATATTTTCATTTAAGTGAACTTAGTCGTAATTACCACACTCATGATGGTTTGAGTTTCCTTCTCCTTCTCGAGAATAGTCAAAACTCTCTTCTGGAATTCCCCAATTATGTTTTTCTCGAGATCAGTCATTGAAACTGTTTGAGCTCGGTTTGTAACTTCCTGAAATGAATAAATAAACACTTATTAAATATGATAACTAACAAGATTCAGAGCAACATCGTCCAACTTAAAAGATCCTGCAGCCGAGTCAAGAATAGTCATAGTCATGTCGTATGGAATTGGGCGAGGATTGAAGTTTCCATAGTTTCTGGGAGGGTTGAATGATGGACCACCTCTGCCTCGGTAACTTCCTCTCATTCTTGCTAAATTTCGTTTTCAAGAACAAAAAAAACATATAAAATCACAAAAAATAGGACGAAATGAAGAAAACAAACAAATTGAGAAAAACAAAAAAAAATTCCAACGTTTCAACTAACACTGCTTAAATTCGTAAATTGTATTTTCGTAATTTTCGTAATTTTCATTTTTTTCTCACATTTTTAAAAAATCATTGTAAATTTTGTTTACTCTGTTTTATGTGTGCTTGCGTAGCTACGCGTAGGTGTTTTTATTCTAACTTTGAATCAAGAGTTATAGTAACTGATTACTTGCTTTATATGTATTTCTGTTTGAGACCCGATTTTTCAAATTGATTCTTAAATTGTTCATATTCGATATTCCTCACATCGAATTACCATATTATGAAAGAGCTTGTGCAAAACAAATTTGTTCGGACTTGATCATGTGACGACATGTACAAAACCTGTTCTTTTTTGTCTGCGTTTGTTAAACTATCTCCGTTCACTTACATTTTACTTGCAGTCTCTACTCGAATGGGAGCTCTTCTAGCGGCTCCAGCATGTGCTGCTTCGGTGAGGATTTTTTGCTCAAATAGAAGTAGTATCCTCAATCTTCGTTTCTTTGTGAAGTCGGAATGACCATTATCAAAATTTGGGAAAAAACTATCAGGAGGCTTCTAAACTGTTTTGATACAACGCTTATGGACTGAAAATGGGTTGCTGGAAGAAAGTGGGACCGAATAGCGTTTCTTATCAAAAATCAAAAACTCTTACTTTTCCAAGATTTTAGTCATTAAAAAAGAAATCTTCAGGCGGCTTGTTGTTTCGGAAGTGCGGCATGTTCAATGTGTTCGTTCTGTCCTTCCAATAAGAGTTCTACAACGACAAGAATAATGTATGCAATGATGTTGTTCACCGTGACTCTGCTGTCCGTCATCATGCTACTACCGGGAATTCAAAACTTCTTAGCAGATGTGAGTTCTCGCGGGAAATTTAAATGCTCCCAATACCATAGGTTATTAGTAGCGTCTTAATGTTTTTTTCAGCCATGTTCCAAAAATATGTTCTTACGGTCAAAAATTTAGCAAGTTTCGTTTTTTCCCACCATTATCAAAAATAAATGAGCACCGAAGGTCGAGATATAAAATTTTCAAACGAGTTCGTACTAATTTTGTTTCTTACAAAAAGTTTTTAATATCTTTCGTATGAGAATTTTTTATTGATTGGTAAACATTTCTGGTTCAGAAAATTATTCAAAAAAATGACTGAAAATTAGAAAAATCGTGTTATTTGTTCATTAAACATGATAAAATTGAAAGTGGACGAGTGCGATTTAAGACCATCACTCCAAAACTGTTCGTGGACCGGCATTGGACCGTAGATAGGCGACAGTCGTCCCGGACATGTGTCGCCCAACTACAGTCTAATGCCGATCCATTTACAGTTCATCTGTCGCCCATTTACGGTCCAATGCCGGTCCGCCAAAAGTTTTGGAGTCAGCTGCTCACACAGTACAAACATAAAGTCACGGAATGACTAACCCAATAAATCTCTAAAATTGGGACTGCTATACATAAACTGAATTCAGAAGAAATGGTTCTGCGAAGGGCTCAACGAAATAGCTGGAATCACTTGTGCTCACGCCACTGGCTTTCAAGCTGTGTACAGGTAATTTTCAAAGTCAGAAAACTTTCCTTAACTAACCTATAAAAATTTTCTTGGTTTACTCACAAAAAAGGTAAGACACCTTCCGTCTGTAAAATTAGTTCTTGTCACTTTTTCGTTCGTTCAAAAATTATTTTGGCACTCGCTGCGGTCGTAGTGATTGAGTGGTATACAATTTTGAATCAGTTTTCCTCCACTAATACTCTTCACTTTTCCCTGTTTAAAATTTCGCTTGTCGATCTGCAATCTGCAGCCAACAAGTCCGTGGGAGACGGCATAATCTGCCAACCCTCACTCCTGTGTCATGAATTATTCTCAATTTGCAATCGCAACCAAAAGTAATTTCCTTTTATAATAAGCTCAGGTTAGGTTTGGCGAACAACTTTTGTGAAAAACCAAGTCTTGCATACCGAAATCAATCATGTAATCAAGCAAATATGATGCTGTGAGGGTTGGCAGATTATGCCGTCTGCGGCGGGTCTGCACTGCTTGAAGGTGTATGCACTCTGGTCACTCCAAACAGTCCTCACTGTCTCGCTTGCTCTCGCGCGTCAGCAGTCTCGCCTGCTGCCACACTCTCTCACTCACAAATACACAATGAAAATGAAAAGTTATAAGGAAAAATGAAAATAGAATATCGAGTAGCAGTCATTTTTTTAAAATGAAGATCCAAGTCTTGGAAACACGAATTAACTAAGAATTCGAGCGTTTTATGGTGAGAGAATCAGTGAAAATCGCCTCCAAATAAAAGTGTTACTTTTTTAATGAGAATTTTCCAGAGTCTGCGCCGCCACATCCCTCTTCTTCATATTATTTATGATCCTGATGATTGGCGTTGAATCCTCAAAAGACAAGCGTTCTGCAATTCAGAACGGATTTTGGTTTTTCAAGTATTTGCTGCTATTTGGACTGATTGTTGGATTTTTCTTCATCCGAAGCGAGAGTCTTGCTACACGTAAGCTTTTAGTTGTATCCCAAGATTTTGAAAAAAAAAAGCTTTAACGTTTCTCGTTCAGTGTCTTTTTTGCATATTGTATTTTCAGCACTAATGTGGATAGGAATGATTGGATCATTCATTTTCATTCTCATCCAACTCATCTTGATCGTCGACTTTGCCCATGGGCTGGCAGAAAGTTGGATCGATTCGTAAGCTTTCCATTATATTCTAATATTCAAACTATTTTTTAATACTTGTCGTCCAAAAGTTCATGACCAATAATGCTTATTGCTATATATTTGAAACTTCACTTATTTCCATCAAAAATCAGCACTTTTTCTCAATGTATCGTTCAGAAGTTTGTGACCAATATCGTTTATCGTTCGTCCGAACTACTTGAAACTTTCTGCGTATTTCAATTTCCAACAAAATCGTATAGATGAACACCCTGGTTGTAGATTTTTGGATGGTAGTGTTAAGTGCCTCAATATGAGTCTGATTAACCCAAAACTTCACCTCAGAGCTTTCAAAAATCACAATATCGACACTTTCTCGATTCCCGACGTTTCGTCCGAATGTTTGTGACCAGTAACGCTTGTTGTTGTCTTTCTTTGAGACTATCAGAGCTACTTAGAACATCTTTTTTCAAATTCAAAAAAAACCATGTACCTAGGAAAGAACTTACCTAGAACTAGAACTTTTAGAACTCAGAACTTTTTTCCAGATACGAAGAGAGTGACTCTCGATGGTGTTATGGTGGACTTCTCACAATCACCTTTGGTGGACTCTTCCTGGCCCTTGTGTCAATCGTTTTGATGTTCGTTTTCTACACATCGGTGAGCTTTCTAAAGTTGAAAGTTCTGGTAGTATCATTGTGTTTTTTTATTCCAATGATGTCAGAGAAAGGGGAAGAATCGCAAAAAAAAACTGGAAAAGACAGGATTCGAAACAGGAGACAAAAAATCACTAGTTATAGTTAGTTTATTGCTAGATAATTTATTCCCGAGAGGCTAGAAAAAAGAAACAGATCAGAAAATATACACTCTGTGTCAAAAAAACGTCCACACCCATATTTTTCGAAATTTCTCAGTTCATATTAGCCCTAGCCGCTCGTCACTCTGCTAACTGTAAGAAGATGTGAAAACACTGTTGTGTGTACAATTTTAGCTAGATCACTTGTGTTAATCAAAAGTTATAATCAAAAACACCGAAAATGGTGTGTGTCAAAAAAACGTACACACTCTGAAAAACCGTTTGCTTCTTTAAAATTCTAATCTTTCCTACTTTTTTCTAATTTCTCTGTAAACATAAAACGATTTTCGAACAGGCAACAGAAATCTAACTGCGTAGACGTGAGAAAAAAATTTTAAAATGTGAAAAATGTCAATTTTTCGAAAATTTCTCGAAAAACGGGAAAAGTTTATCTTGAATTGGTCTGAACATTACAAACATCAGCAGATCACTTTTGTTGATAATTTTCTCATCATAATCAAACAACATACCAAGAATCGAGGTTCAAAAACTCGATTTGAGAAGAAAAAGGTGTCCAACTCGGAAACATGAGTACGCGCATCGTCCCATTTGTGCATGAATCTTGATTTATCTGCACTGTTTTGAAATCGGTATGACGGATGCGATCTTCTGAATTGTGAAACCAATCATAAGATCGCAATTCAACGCATTCAAACAAAATTGTGATGGTTGGAAGAATGATTTTCCACTACTGATTTAGTAACATACTAAAAACTATTCTTTCTCCATTAATTGTTTTTTTTTCTTACCATTTATTTTGAGGAAAAGCGTTCTTTAACATGTTTTACGTTCTCAAAGAAAGTTAAAACTTTTTTCAAGGAAAATAAAAAAAGAAGAACTAATTAAAATATTTTTCCAAATCAGTAGTGGTACATCATTACTCCAGCCGTCGAAAATTTTTGTTTGAATGCAAGATTTGGAATCTGATGAATGGTTTTACAATTCAGATGATTACATTCATCATACCAATTTCAAAACAGTGCAGAATAATCAAGATTCACGGACAAATGGGACGATGCGCGAACTCATGTTTCCGAGTTGGACGCCTTTTTCTTCTCAAATCGAGTTTTTGAGCCTTGATTATTGGTATATTGTTCATTATAATTAGAAAAAGATCAACAGAAGGGATCTGCTGATGATCGTAATGTTCAGACCAATTCAAGATAAACTTTTCCCGTTTTTCGATAAATTTTCGAAAAATTGACATTTTTCACACTTTTTATATTTTTTCTGACTTCTACGCAGTTAGACTTTTTTGCCTGCTGGAAAAATGTTTTTTGTTTACAGAGAAACTAGAAAAAAGTAGAAAAGATCAGAACTTTAAAGAAGCAAACGATTTTTCAGAGTGTGTACGTTTTTTTGACACACACCATTTTCGGTGTTTTTGATTATAACTTTTGATTAACACAAGTAATCTAGCTAAAATTGTACCCACAACAGTGTTTCCACGTTTACTAACATTAAATAGAGTAGCAAGCGGTTAGGCCAAATATGAACTGAGAAATTTTGAAAAATATGGGTGTGGACGTTTTTTTGACACAGAGTGTATATCTTGAAAATTGTGATAAATTGGTTCAGTCATAAAAGTTATGGTCCGTTTCTTGTCTTCTTTAAAAGGGGGTTCTCAGGAAAACCGTTTGGAGCCTGTATGTTCTGGCATCCGTATTGGTTGAGGCGGTATCTGTATGAATCCTTAAAGACAAAGGTTGCGAACAACAAGAATTAGGAGTCTGTGTGAATCCATAAGGATACCGTTTTTGAAAACGGTGCCTGTATGGGTGCAAATGGTGCCTGCGTGGTTTATAACGGTGTCTGTATAGCTTTAAACGATGTCCGAATTGGTCATTTTTTGAGTTGCGTTTGGATTCATACAGACACCGAACGTTTTCCCTGAGGTTGTACACCAGATTTTCACGGAATTCCGACTTCCGCGCTTTTTTCACTTCCGACTTCCGTTTAACGAATTCTACTTCCGACTTCCGTCCAAAAATTTTTTTTTCGTGAAAAATGACGAAAAAACCGTGAAATTGTTTCTACTCAGTCTGGAATTGACCTATCACCTGTTGAGCATGCGCGGATATACAATATCTCTGGGTTTTTTCAACTTTTTGCACTCCCGACTACCGTTGAGAAAATTCTACTTCCGACTTCCGCCCTTTTTTCACTTCCGACTTCCGACTTCCGTGAAAAAAATTTCACTTCCGACTTCCGTTTAACGAATTCTACTTCCGACTTCCGTCCAAAAATTTTTTTTCGTGAAAAATGACGAAAAAACCGTGAAATTGTTTCTACTCAGTCTGGAATTGACCTATCACCTGTTGAGAATGCGCGGATATACAATATCTCTGGGTTTTTTCAACTTTTTGCACTCCCGACTACCGTTGAGAAAATTCTACTTCCGACTTCCGCCCTTTTTTCACTTCCGACTTCCGACTTCCGTGAAAAAATTTCACTTCCGACTTCCGCCCTTTTTTCACTTCCGACTTCCGACTTCCGTGAAAAAATTTCACTTCCGACTTCCGCCCTTTTTTCACTTCCGACTTCCGTGAAAAAATTTCACTTCCGTCTTCCGACTTTCGTTTTGAAAAATTTTACTTCCGTGCAACTCTGTTGTACACCTTAACTGCACGAAGTATAAAACATCATGGGGCCCTTGCGTATCATTGAATTAGTTCTAGCCAATACTACAACAGGTCGAGCGTATGATCAGCAATTGGTCGAGATACTTAAAAACTATGTTTCAGGGCGAAACATGTGGCCTCCCAAGGTTTTTCATCATTACCAACACTATGCTATGCGTTATTGTCGTCGGTCTTTCAGTGGCACCGCAAGTTCAAGAAATGTGAGTTTTTTTTTGATATTTTTTGCTGAATTCGAAATAGTGTATGCTGTAATGTGACGGAGCTACGAAAAGTTCGCATCATCTATCATGGTTGAGCCTTGAATGAAAGTAAAGTGAGATGCGGTTGAAAAGTGTAACACATAGCTTCCTCTACCTGTAAAAAAGTCTGACCTCCGTAAATCGGTTACTCAGTACTGTAGCAGTTTCGCCTTGAAACACAAGAACGATTAAGTAATGCGCCTTTAATTTCGATGGACTGAAACACATATCTTCCTCTACCTGTAAAAAAGTCTGACCTCCGTAAATCGGTTTCTTAGTTACCGTAGCAGTTTCGCTTCGAAAAACATGAACGATTAAGTAATGCGCCTTTAATTTCAATAGACTGAAAGTAGGAATAATAGTTTAAATCCACAAAGATTTAACTGTTCGTTGTGAGAGTCCCGACCCTACCGTACTCAGTTTACAAAAATGCGACTGCCGCGAGTTTGAAATCGGTTAGACTTTTTGCTAGATACAGTAGCGTTCAAAAGTTTAGAAAGTTTTTATTTTCGGCCATAACTCTTGTCAAACCTCACCTATCGGTCTGATTTTTTGAATGGTAATACTTCAAACATTATTACATCTTATGTCAAAACGAATTCAAATCAGGCCAAAAGAGAAAAAAATAAAAAAATTTATTCTCAGACACTATAAAAAACACATTTTCCACAAACTCAAAAACATAATGGTAAACGGTTGTAACAATTCAAATCGATAAGGAATTAACATCAAAACATTATTAAAACCTTAATACTTAGTGGCATAACCAAAATTATCAATGACGGCTTTACATCTTCTCGGCATGCTCTCAATCAAGTTCTCCAACTTGACTCGCGGAATTTTTTTCCACTCTTCTTGTAAAACCGCGTATTTTTGCGCGGCATTGGATGTGTAATGGCCAGAAACGCGTCTCTCGAGTTCTTCCCATAAGTGCTCTATAGGGTTGAGGTCTGGAGACTGACTGGGCCACGGAAGAACATCGATAGCCTCATCCTGGAGACATTCGCGAACAAGACGGCTAGTGTGTTTCGGGTCGTTATCTTGTTGAAACACCCAACCAATCGGCATGTTGGCACCAGCAAATGGTACAAGAACATTAACAATAATATCCTTGTAGTCATTGGCATTCATTTTGCCCTGAATCCAGTGCAATGGGCCAACGCCTTCGTAACTAAACGAACCCCACAACATGACGCTACCGCCACCGTGCTTCATCGTGGGCAATTGGTACCTAGAACTGAACCGGCTGTTGATTGGCCTTCTGACATACTTAATGCCATCGGAACCAAACAAACAAAACTTACTTTCATCGGAAAAAAGGATTTTCCTCCAGTCGTGGACGGTCAGGCTCAAATGGTCTTTTGCCCACTCAACTCTAGCCTTTCTGTTTTTCACAGAAATCATTGGCTTCTTACAAGGACGTCTTCCAAATAACCCAGCAGCTCTTAGACGACGTTTGACTGTAGAAACAGAGACTCTGGCAACGTTTCCAGTGACCATATCCTTCTTGATGTCTTCTCCGGTCAGACGCGGATTGAGACGTGAATGGCGAACAATCAGTGCGTCGTCTCTTGCTGTCGTCTTCCGTGGCCGTCCTGATCTTGGCAACACTCCAAAAACTCCAAACTTTCGGAATCTTTTCAAAATTCGGGATACAGTGGTTTCGTGAACTTGAAATACTCGTGCAACTTGATTCTGTCGTATTCCTGACAGGACAGCATCGATGATCAGTTTCTGCTGGTCGGTGGGCACTTCTTTTCCTTTTCCCATTACTTAAAAAGTATTGTTAGTAGTATAGAAAGAAAAAAGTACAAAAAATCGGGAAAAAACCTTCAAAAAAAATAAAAAAAAAAGAAAGTGAAAAATCAGTTCAAAAGTCGCGGTTTCGTAAAAAACGCTGTAGACCAAAATGTAGCTACAGTAATCCTGATTTTTTTTTCAAAATTAGATTTCTCATGAGTTGATGTGTTCTCCGACAAAAAATCATGTCGATTGGTTAAGTTTGACAAGAGTTATGACCAAAAATAAAAACTTTCTAAACTTTTGAACGCTACTGTATGTGTGAAAGTAAGAATAATAATTTAAATCCACAAAGATCTAACTGTTCGTTGTGAGAGTCCCGACCAGTCGCGACTACTACCGTACTCATTTTACGAAAATGCGACTGGCGCGCGTTTGAAATCGGTCAGACTTTTTGCTAGATATGTGTGTGAGCAAAGAATGGTTTGGGGCAGTCGATAGAGAAGATCAATTTTCAGTTACTGTAGTTCAACAATACTGTTTTGTCTACTTTTCCAATCGAAAGTATGATAGAAGTATGCGAAACTGACCTTGGGAACAATCTGCTACATTCACTGCTGCGAGCAGATCAAATGTGATACAAAACTTATATATCTGAATACCGTAACGAAATTGATAAAAACACGCTAATTCAGTTTACCTCGATCTGGACTCATTCAAGCGGTCATCATTGTCGGCTATGTTATTTACCTCACTTGGGCAGCGCTCATCAACAACCCAGGTAATTTTGTGGTTAAAATGGGAAAATGAAAAAAATCCGGAAAAGCGGAACAATTTTTGAAACTATATTGGACAATAGAGTTGTATAGAAGTTAATTTTTTTCTAAACGAAAGTCGAAAATCGGAAGTGATTTTTTTCTGATGTAATTTGGAAATCAAAAAAGGGCGAAATTCAGAAACTTGTGTAACTCTGTTACTCCATAATAAATTTGTCGCCGGTACGTCGCCTTTACGTCGCCTCCCTGTCGTCATTCGATATAGCATTCGATAACGGCGACGTTTCAGCGAAAATACGGTGGCGTTTCGGTAGCAATATGACTCATTTGTTGCCGTTACGTAACTGTTTTGTCGCAAATACGTCGCCGTATAATCGCCTGTACGTCGCCAAATTGTCGCCGTTTGGTAAGGCATACCGAATGGCGACAAAAATATTATGGAGTTAGAAAACCCAGCAGCCTACTCAGATCTCACGGATTCTCTGATTTTCGATTTAACTCTCATGTTAAAGCTGTCACTCAGGGAAAATGAATCTGGTTAGACCTGATAAATATGAACAAATTTATGTCAAGACCTGATTCCAAATCAACCAGATCTTGTATAAATATTACCAGGTCTTATATAATTTCAATATATAACTTTGTCATCTAATGTTCTTACCATGCACACCGCGGTTGACGAATGAGAGTGATTGCTCATATAATAATAATAATAATAATAATAATAATAATATAAACTCAAGTTGATAAATGTTCACACTCAGTGGTCGAAATACGACCGTTTTCAGAAATTTTCGGTCGTTTTCAGTAAGTTTCGATAGAAAAGGGCCGTTTTTTTCTGAGAATTACTGAAAACGATCGTATTTTTTCGAAAATTTCTGAAAATAACTGAAAACGATAGTATTTTCTGAAAACGATCGGATATTTCTGTATCCTATAAGGTCCATTTCATTGAGAAAATACGGTCGTTTTCAGTAATTCTCGGTTGTTTTCGGAAGATTTCTGAAAACGACCGAGAATTACTGAAAATGGTCGTAAAATTCCTTAACTTTGAAAACGATCGTATTTCGAGCACTGAGCAATGGTTTGACATAATAACTTCATTCATTGAGAATAAGTTCATAAGCTTCATGACGACCAGCAATAGCCGCCACGAGCACATAATAATGGGATTGGGAACCGTAGGAGAACCTTTTAAAAATTCTGCTGAGTCTCAAAAGAAACATTGCAGACAAGGAATGCAATCCGTCATTGATCAGCATCCTGACAAACACGACGAAGCCGGGCGACAAGAAGGAAGACCACTATGGAGTCCCACTGCCAGCCCAGTCCATCATATCACTCTTCATATGGTTTGCGTGTCTTCTCTACGCATCAATCAGAAACTCGTCGAACACTTCGTTGGGAAAGATTACCGGTGGTGGAGGTGACTCTATGAGCCTGAGTACGAGGGATCTCAACCCGGAAGGTGGGATTTTTACTATTGATTGGAAAAAAGTGAGGAGAAAATTATTTATTTTCTAAAATTTCTTTAATTTTTTCTTATTCAAAGAATTTTTATGTCGATCACCCAGTAGCGAGCGATTCGCGCCTTTTTTGAAACGCCACCCCCACTCGATTATTTTGATCTTGGCACTCCGTGATACAAACGTTTTTTAAAAGATTGATTGTCAATCAACGAAAGCGATAGAACATATCAATCATATAGTGAGGCGTTTCAGCAGGATCAGATGAGGATGAAGACTGCGAATCGGATGGTGTGGCTTACTCCTACAGCTTTTTCCACTTTATGTTCGCCCTGGCTAGTCTCTACGTGATGATGACGCTCACCAGTTGGTATAAGTGAGTTTTTTTGTCAAGTAAAAAATGATCAATAATATAAAAATAGCAAAATAGGCATTACACGCCTGAATTTTTTGGATAACTTGAACATCAGCCCAGCAACGCCGGATATAGGATTCCGAATAGCGCTCAAGTTTGCCTTTTTTTAATAACTTGTAGGTAAAAACCCTCTGTAAAAATTCTCAAGCGGAAATTATTCCAACATTTCTGTCTTGAGATTCTTTTCGAAAGCCGAAAGTGAATATTTTGAATGAATGTCAGAAGTAGATTTTTTTAAATGGAACGTCACTGTTCGATACTTCTCGAAAGGTCAAAGAGTTGTGCAACGTTGGTTTCTGCCATGAAGCAGATCGACAAACACTCGAATTTACTGGAATATGATGTTCGGTGCTGAAATTACGTCAATAATGTCTCAATGTTTGCACATTAAACATCACTTTAGCAAGGGTTTTTCCCTAAACTCACAGCCAATACAGTCTAGCAGCTGTTTGGCATGGTTATACTTTGATTGGAGTAGGTAGTACTTTTGAAATTATAAAACGACGGAATGTTAATTTTCTTAAAATTAATACCAGTGAATGCATTTTTCCAGATACTGTCGTTGGGCGTGAGTCTTCCGTCGAAGGCGTTTTGACTTTCATACCTTTTTTTTGGGCGATTTTTAGTCACATAAATCACTCGCTGCTCAGCGTTGTCCGCAGAGCTAGAATGAATGACTACGATCATTCTTGTTCTCACCTTTCGTACATAAAGTTTGAAGAACAATTGAAAAATGAACTGGTAACTTATTCTCGTAACTCTTAGTGTTTGAATCCTTTCCGCTATAGTTTCTGAACTTCTGCTCGCTTTGAAATTCGAATATTTGAAAAAAATCACTTACTCGAGTAGAAAATCTTGCCTTTCAGGCCAGATAACGACTTGACGCATCTGAACTCCAACATGGCGTCTGTTTGGGTGAAAATGGTGTCTTCATGGGTGTGCGTCGCCATCTACTGCTGGACCCTGGTCGCTCCTATCATATTCCCAGATCGGGAATTTTTCTAAGCGCATGATTTATTATGTAAATATTGTAGAAACCACATCTCTCGTCCCGTGAATATAACACTCGTGATTTCCCCACTGTAAGGAGGAGTTGGGTGAAAATGTTGATTTTTTGAGTTTTTAGGAAAATCTAGTTTTCTTATAACATACTCTAGAAGAAATTAATATAGAGTTAATTGAGTGGCACCAAAAAAATTAACTCTGAATTTATTCCGGAATTAACTCTGAATTAACTTCATATAAAGTTGAACGATCACAGAGGTCATAAAGAGAAAAGCAACTAAAACTGATTCTAGTAACTTTTGAAAATCATCTCCGGGTCTCTACTATTTCGGTATCCTACTTTCAGAGAGTGAATTCCGGAGTACATTCAGAGTTAATTTTTAGCTGCCACTCAATTAACTCTATATTAATTTGTTTTCTAGAGATAGGAAGGCGAATTGTAGAATTTCTATTTTTCTATGCTCGGCAAAAGTTGTGAGTCTATTTGTGACAAGAATCTTTTCCCAACCTAATCAGGAAAGCAGTAGAAGTACTTAAAAATTTTGTTAAGTCTGGAAAATGAAAGCGGTGGCCTCTTACAGTTTGCCGCACACACCGAGCTACAGGTGATCGTCATCTATTAGACGCGTTGCACGCAGATTACATTGAAAGAAAATTCGCTGTAGAGCGCGTTCGCACATCAATATTTTTCATTCTTTTGTCCTATTTTTCTCAAGTTAACAAGCGAATTCGTTGCGCCGATTGCTATTGAAAAATTGCAAATCGTGTATCTTTCCTTCCTAACTAGCTTTTTATCATGAATTTTGAAAAAAACGTTCGAAAAAAAGTTTCAAACAAACGTAACTGTAATTTGATCTACGGCGATGTAGGATTTACGAAGGGGCGGGGTTAATGCTCGCTGCTCATTGGTCGCCTCCCCTCGCTGCTTGATCTGACACTTTCTACTGCGCGTAGCGCAGTGTGCCTCATAAACAAGGTCAAAATTTTATTTTCCAAAATTCACCGAAAAACATTTTTCACCCAACCCTACCGACATCATTCACTTCCTGGCCATTCTCATCGATACAAGTAAAATAACTGTGTGATAATGAACATTTATTCAGTTGTATGTACAAAAAGTGAAATGGAATCACAAACGGGACCCGTTTAACGGAATAATAAGAAACAGGTCAAAGTACGGTGGTTTTCACAAGTTTACCATCTTTTTCGAAAATTTCCGATCGTTATCAAGGTTAATTCAAGAAAAAAGGACCTTATTTCTTGAAATCTACTCAAAAACACTGTACTGTCTCGAAATTTCTCGACAAAGACCGGATTTTCCGAGAAGAACAGTATATTCTGGAAATTGCTGAAGACTACTGTGATTTCTGGAAAAAGCCACATGTTGTTACTCGGTGGAGTTTGGTGTACAGTACTTTTGACATTCTGTTCGAGTCTTGAAGCGATTCTCGTTTCCGCCACATTTCTGTAATTTCAGAATGAAATAGTGCAGTAGTTTGCGAAAGTTTCGATTTCTACAGATTCTTCTCTGATCGAAATTGAAATTTTTCAATGTAGGAAATTATTATATTATTATTATTTGATGTCCACTCTATTTTTTTCAAGTTTCGGGAAACACGTTTCGATTAATGCATGGAAATCGCAGTCATTTTAGCTTTTGCAGACAAAGCTAAGCAGCTTAGAGGGATTTAGGTGACCCAAAGCCTAAGCCTAAGTAAGAAGAAGATTAGAGTGTTCACATTTTTCAATAGTTAAAATAGACATCTCACAGTTGAGTTAGGAAAAATCCATTTTCAAAACATTTTCTAAATCGAATTTGCCTTTTTGCGTTTTTGCTCTTACTACCGTTTATGCTCATAACTTTGTAACCTATTGACGAATCAAGTTGAAATCGACAAGAAGTGCAAGTTGCAAGACGCTTGACAGCTTTAAATTACAATTTTGTAGAATAATGAAGAAGTATATTTGTATACGGTATCACTGACCTGAACTCCGAACGGATAACATTCGCTAGTTGTGACGTCAAAGTAGAATCTAACTACAAGTTCCAATTCCGATGATTCCATTCTGGACGAGTCACTGCAGAGACCGGAATCTGAAAGTGTGAATTTTCCATTTTTGTAATTTTTCGAAAATTCTGCTTTAAATCACCAAAAGTATACCTAAGGGACGAAAAACAACTCATCATTGGTCTTTTTTCGTCACACATATATCGTTAGAAGCATGGCCGTTTTCAAACGCGCTCTAATCTCAATTTTGCAGAATGAGTACGGTACGCCTACCCTAGGGTCGGGACTCTCACAACGAACAGTTAGGACTTTGTGGATTCAAATTATTATTCTTACTTTCAGTCCATTGAAATTAATTGCGCATTACTTAAATCGTTCTTGTATTTCGAGGCGAAACTGCTACGGTACTAAGTACCCGATTTACGGAGGCCAGATTTTTTTACAGGTAGAGGAAGCTTTGTGCGTCATTTTTTTTTGTTTTCTCAGTTTTTTATTACCACTTTTTGATGATTATCAGTTTCTAAGCAGTGAAAATGCAATATGAAGAAGGTCTGCTTTGAAAAAAAATTAGATTAAGAAGTAGCTAGAGTTTTGAAAAAAAATATTGATGGAAAGAGAAAGTTCTTGAACACCTACCTGGTGGGAGGTAGCATATGCTCGGGTAGGTCAACGGTGCTGCGAAAATCGGTGGATCTGGGAATTTTGATGAAGTTGAAACTCCTGCGACGAGAAGAGGTAATAGTAGATGGAACATCATCATCTGAAAGGTAGCAATAAACAGCAGAACGTCTTGTTTTTCAGGCAAAGAAACTTGTATTTGAACAAGAGGAAATTGTTTGCGTTTACAGGGGGAATGGACTATTTGTGGCGAAGGAATCTCATTAGCCAATGAAGCAGATGAAATGAGAGAGAGAGAGAGAGAGAGAGAGAGAAAGAAAGAAAGAAAGAAAGAAAGAAAGAAAGAAAGAAAGAAAGAAAGAAAGAAAAAAGAGAGAGAGAGAGAGAGAGAGAGAAAGAAAGAAAGAGAGAGAGAGAACTCAATATTGCATGCAACCCTACATTGTTCACATAGTTTAATACTCGCGGTTAGTCATTCATCATCATTATTTAATTGTAACATTGTGATGTCAGTTGATGAGAAATCTCATAGGACTACAATGAAAACGGAACAGAAGTATTGTGATTGTTCTGGCAATAACATTATCACTTGAAAGAATACAAAGTATGTAAGGTCTTGTTAGAAATCAATGTCTCAATTCTTCGTCAATCTCTGAGAGTTTTAGACCATTTCGACATTGAGAAATGCTGAAAAATTGTGGTGTTCGTAGTTTTGGAAACCGTATTCACAACTGAATCATACAGTACCGTCCATAAAGATACGAACACTTACATTTTTTGCATATATCAACCTGGGAATTTCGGATTGATCTGTAACTTCCAGAAATGTCGGTAAAAACATTTTTATGCACTTCAAAGCCAACATGAAAACTGTCGATGGATGAAAAAAACAAAAAATATGATTTTGACAGCTTTTGAGAAAATGATAGTTTAATGCGCAGTTATGTCCTATGGTCTCTTTATTTCCAAGCAATGCTTAAATATCTTTTTTCGACGTTTCTGGAAGTTACAGACCGATCCGAATATCCCAGGTTGATATACGCCGAAAATGTCAGAGCTCGTATCTTTATGGACGGTACTATAGGTCAAAGGTTATGTATGTCAAAAGAAGAGTAAATTCAGGAGAAGACTCAATAGTTACAATATGCTTTCGATAGTAAATATGACATAAAAGCTTCAGTATGGAACTGAACGTATCTAAATCGTGGGAAGAATGTCCTAGGTAGAAGAGAACATTCGATCGGGTCGATTGATCAGATGGTATCTCTGTTTACGTGGGTGTGGTTGTGTTGGATAGCGAGAGTTACAATTCAATTGTCATACCTGTTCTTGAGAGAACTGGAGAGAAAGAGAGAGAGAGAGAGAGAGAGAGAGAGAGAGAGAGAGAAGTGAAGAGAGAGAGAGAGAGAGAGAAGTGAAGAGAGAGAGAGAGAGAGAGAAGTGAAGAGAGAGAGAGAGAGAGAGAGAGAGAGAGAACGTTTACGAACAGGATAATTAAAAGCGACCAAGAATTGAGGTTGATCGTTTTGACAACCAATTGACATAGAAAGGTTTTTCATTTAGATTTCTATCTGACAAGTTTTCCCTAGTACAGTATCAATTTCATGACACCGTATCTTACAAAATCAGGTATGAACTGAAAACAGAATTTTCTGAAATGAAGTTTTCAGGGAACTCGAAACATCGAGTTTCACGACGAGAAGTTTTATAAAAATGCTCAAGATAATCATTTTATCGTTAAAAGACCAAAATGTACAAGATTGCAATGGAAGGAAAGTAGAAAAAGTAACCTTCCATAGTAAAGCATGCGAGGTAAAAAGACCGGTCCTAAGGTGGCCTACAGCCGATTTGCATCTTAGAAAATGTGAACAGAGATTTCAAGTTTCTAAAACGGACCTTTTCATTCATGGAGTCCAGAATGTAGTAGGTAATTGCCATTGGCTCGTAAGGTTTTTGAACTTTGAGTACAGAGGGAAGTAAGAAATTGATTTTTGCAATTTCTATTCTTCATCTAAGAAATCCCGGACAAGAAAAAGCTCGAAAAATAAGTTCAATAATACGGAAAACATTAAAAAATGTTTTTCTTTAAAAATAATCACAATCGATTTTGTTTCTAAATTTTCTTTTTTTACCTCCAACATTTTAAGTGATTCTTTTAAACTAAAATTGATTTTTTCACCTCTTGAATTTTTTTCGCGAAAAAAAGATAAATGACAAAAATGATATCGATTGGATTTTTGAAAGTAGAAAATAGTCTTGGAAATCGAGTACAAAACTAAAAATAAAATCCTATCGCTATTTTCAAAGCGGAAGGTCAGGAACGAGGCACAAAGAACACCAGTAGAACCGGGACGAAAAGCAAAAGACATCTCGGGATTTCACTCTGCAATTAATGCAAGAGAGAAAGAGAAAGTGTCTGGGAGGGAAAGTCATGGTTCCGCAGGTACCCCTATTGTTCCGGTACCATTGTGAGCTTTCACTAATAGGGGGTCATTTGGGTCGGGACTTCTTTTGTTTCAACATGTGTATTAAACACACTAGGAATGGCTGGAATCCGATGGAGTAACCTAGCTACGCTCGTGAAGTGCCAATGGTTAGGGAATCAGTTCTCTCACTCACTCACTCTCTCTCTCTTTTCTCTCTCTCTCTATTTTCTCTCTCTCTCTCTCTCTCTCTCTCTCTTTTCTCTCTCTTTCTATTTTCTCTCTCTCTCTCTCTCTTTCTCCTTTCCTCTCTCTCGCTCTCTCTCTCTCTCTCTCTCTCTCTCTCTCTATCTTTCTCTATGTCTCTGTCTCTGTCTCTCTCTCTCTCTCTCTCTCTCTCTTTTCTCTCTCTCTCCTTTCCTCTCTCTCTTTCTCTCTCTTTCTCTCTCTTTCTCTCTCTCTCTCTCTCTCTCTCTCTCTCTCTCTCTCTCTTTCTTTCTCTCTCTCTCTCTCTCTCTCTCTCTCTCTCTCTCTCTCTCTCTCTCTCTCTCTCTCTCTCTCTCTCTCTCTCTCTCTCTCTCTCTCTCTCTCTCTCTCTCTCTCTCTCTCTCTCTCTCTCTCTCTCGCTCGCTCGCTCGCTCGCTCGCTCCATTAGAAAAACAAGTTCGCCACTTCGAAAATGTGAAAGTATCAAGTGTGAAGACTTTTCACATTGAAGTTTGTGAAGCGACCCACTTTTGTAAACAAGTGGAACCGTGCTCTATCTAGATTCCATGTTGCTACGGAGAAGTCATAAACTAGAAAAGAAAGAATTCAGCTCGAGATATGAAAGAAAGCACATTTCTCAAATGGAACAGAATGGATAGTCGTCTGACTGTTGTTACAACGTTCATCAAATCGAATGGTTTGTGATCAGAAAAAAAACTGCGACGAGAACAAGTAACATGACTGTCCAGGAAATGGCCAGCGAGTAGTTAAAACCTGTCAAAGTGGACAATTACACATGGGGATCGTGGTTGCCTGTAAAACTCCTGCTGAAAGGACCATGCGTCTGCTAGCGATCTAACGTTCAGCAACTTGGGTTTTTAGTTGTGGCCTAGATGAAGAAATAGCGACCACGACAGTTTTTTTCTCATTTTTCATTGTTTTTTGACAACAGCTTTCATAACTAATGAGTATCTAAACTAACTGTACGTTTTTTTTTAAATCACAATAACTTTGAGCTGAACTATCTAAACTTCTTTTCTTGGGGTTATATTGAACCCAAAGCTAACCTGAGCCAGATGGTCAACTTGTTTCATAGATAGATAACCAAGGATGCAAAACTTGTTAGGTTACTTTATGTCTGAATTGTTGTAGGTTATAGCTGAATAGTTGAAGTCGAAAGTGCACAAACGAATTGTGCTTCGACCTTCTTTTGTTCTTAAACCTCTATTCAAAATGACGCCAGGCAAAAGGCCTTTAGACTCCAAAAATGTCAGAAAAGAAGATGAAACAGAGAAAGATGACTGAGGTCGTCGGCTGATATCAATATGGCGATATTGTGGAAAACTGATTTGAGAAACTGTTTTGAAAGCTGCTCCAGTCAAGCCCGTTCTGTCAAAAAATTTAAATGAACTTGCCAAGGCTCCTGAGGAGGAAGAACTGAATAGCAGTGTTTGTAATGACAGAACATTGGTGTTATTAGATAAATCAGAATATTCAGATCTATTCCAACCAGTAGCCTGACAGATTGTGTTTACCCATAGTTCAAGAAATAATTTCATGTAAAAAAGGTCACGAACTGAAAAACAAGAGTATATATTGTGAGAATCATAGGCGATAGAGAAAAGAACTAATGTCATCCAGAAGCATCCAGAACTGTTGTTCTTCTGGTGTGATGTAGACCACTCTGAGGGAGACGGTTAACAGCCAGATCATATCTGGACTGTACCACCCCAGTTGATCCAGATTTGATAACATGGGGCTCATACCAAAGCTCGGAGAGTCCACAAGACAATGGAACTGCTCTCAGAAGTTGCTTCACAGATCTCGTTCAAGAGTCATGGTCAGAAACAGAATTCACATGCAAGTTTCAAAAAAGTGGGATCTGTTTTTTTACTCTTAATTTTTGTGTTGAATGTTCAAAACACTCGAATAGTTATACGAATGGAAAGACAAAGAATCATTAGAAACAAGCACGCTTAGCCTCGCTACGCTCGGGGCCTTTTTTCCACACACATACTCTCTCTCTCTCTATGTATAAGAAGAAGTAAGTATAGCTCTGAAGTAAAAGAAGAAGTAAGTATAGCCGCGTAAACCTACACACAACTCTCTCTAACCGCGAATCGTTTTTGCGTTCTCTCATTCTCGCCGCTGTTGCGCATAAACAGGGAGATGTGGGTTATGGAATTCATCCCGAGTCAAAAGTTGTAGTACACAATCGCCCTGCCTGAACACAATCGTACCAACTCATCGTCTTTCTGTATGCAAAAACGTTCTGTCATCGGGGCCGGAGCTGAATAATTCAAGCGCCGTTTCATTCTCCGTCTATTGTTCGACATTCTTCCACCGACTGATTCTGTGCAGAGCGAACAAGAACACAATGCTCGGACTGTGCTTGAAAGCAAAATTTGGATCCGTGTTGGCGAAGAGAGCGAGAGAGAGAGAGAGAGAGAGAGAGAGAGAGAGAGAGAGAGAGAGAGAGAGAGAGAGAGAGAGAGAGAGAGAGAGAGAGAGAGAGAGAGAGAGAGAGAGAGAGAGAGAGTGCAGTTTGACTTGTTTTGCATCGAAAAACACAACTTGCTAAGCTTTTGACCTGGTCTGCCGTCAAAAACTCCAACCTTTCCGGCACAATGAGATAAAAGAAAGAATCTAGTGGACTGTCTCATGTATTGTTTGTTCAAGCTAAGGATTATACAAGAAAAGGTAAACTAAAACTGAGTTCGAACGTTCAGTTAAGAGGTAAATAGAGGCTTCTGTCAGTGAAGATTGAAAAGAATAAGGAGTATACGGAGAGAATAAGGTTTTATCTTCTTGGGTGGTCGTCATTGAGTGAAAAAAGAACTGGAAAGTGAAATTTTAGTGAAAGAAAAATGAGGAGTATACAAAAAAACGAGCTTTCTTCTTTGTTTGGTTTTGATTCTTCCAGAGTCGGACGAGAAAAACTTTTAAGAACCCTATAAATGTTTAATTCCACAATTTTTTCATCGCTTGGTGATGATTCTTCCATACCGTATTACAATAAGACTAGAGAGAACTATAAATTTTTAATTTTGCAAAGTCATTATCAAAAACTGAAAAGTATGACTGGAAAGTTGAACCATCAGGACCACCAAGGAAGAAAACAAGTAGATATGGAGAGTTTCCAAATATCGAATTTGACAAAGAGAAAGAGAGTTTGTACTTTGAGATTGAGTTTTTCTTCATTGCGAGGAAAAAATCCTGACAGTAGGAATCATGTCTTATAGCCTCAAGAAAAATTGGTCAACAATGAAGGAAGAGTATTGACTTGAGAAATTTGTATGCTGAAAGGCTCGAGAGGACTTGTTTCTAGAGGGAGGGAGGAGGGGAAGCAGAAAACAGTTTTTGAAAAAGAGAAAGAGAGAGAGAGAGAGAGAGAGAGAGAGAGAGAGAGAGAGAGAGAGAGAGAGAGAGAGAGGAGGAGAGAGAGAGAGAGAGAGAGAGAGAGAGAGAGAGAGAGATAGAGAGAGAGAGAGAGAGAGAGATTATTACTGTTTCAAGATTCATTCAGTTCTTACTCACAGTACCACCACAACGCCATTAAGACATTCTCACAAGTAATGGCGAGTAGATAATTATTCCATCTCTCTCATAAAACATGAACGACTGTGAAAGTAGTGAGGAAGGCTTTCACTGTGTACCTGTGGAATTACTAATCGTGTGGTCGGTGGGCCGTTTTGACAGCCCACCGTCCACGACAATTAGACCGTGACCCATGCGCATTGTTTGAAGTTGTGATACTTCCATTACGCGAAAAAGTCGGTTTATGGTTACTATGCGGTGTTTTCACTTTATGTTAACAACGCACACTGCAAACGGAGTGAAAATCGAGTGGGTGTGGCGTTTCAAAAAAGGCGCGAATCATTCGATCCCAATCAATAGATCCAAATTTCCGCTCCGGATGACCGCTTTGAAGCCGTCTTTTGGTATTTTTGCCCATTCATTCCATGTATTCTGCTCAGTTTTAGTCCTTAATGAATAAGAAAATTGTTGTTAAAGTTGTTGTAAGATATTTTGGGGGGACTATTGGTATCGAAAATGTAGTTAAGGCCTCGATTTGAAAATTTTGCAACTAAGCGATTTTTGATCTACCATCCTTGGTTGTCGTCCCACCCCCGTTACGCCCACTTTTGGAATGGCCGAAAGTGTTACACCGTGCTGCATCGAAGGAATGAGTGGATGTAGCCGCTCCGCAACCGCGTTGCTGACCTACCTATGTATTTTTTAAACTATTTTCCTCGGGAGAATAAAATCGTGAAAGTTTTTTCGAAGCAGCAATTCAAAATGTTGAACTGTTACTGCGCAAAGTAGTTTTCTCACGATAGAATCTGCACATAAAAATCAATTTGAGAAAAGAATGAAAAGGGTGACCATTGTCGGCTCGAGCTCACCCGGAGAATGTTTGCACCCAAGGCGAGAACTCAAGTACCGGGTGAACGGCCATACCCAAATAAACACGACCCCGACCGGTAAATAGACTTTGCTTTCACACTGTTTTTCGGCTTGGGGAGTCTTAAAATTTGCGAATTCTAAACTCCGAGATCATATTTTTGTCCATTATCGATAATTTTGTTGAAGTTGAAAAAAACTTTCTTTTTTTTTAGTCGTAATTTTTTTATAAATCTGGAAAAATCGGCGTACGATGGCATACATACAGATCACGCATTTCATCAAGTTGATCCTCCGAACAGGATGTAGATCCTAAGATTTTTGTCATGCCCTAAAGGTGGTGTCTCCGGTGACCATATCCAAATGAAGGGGAGGTCACATTGTTTAATAATAAAAATTTTGTTACTTAAAAAATGTGCTGTTGATAGAATCTCTATGAAGATCATTGGCTGTGGATATGAAGTTCATCTGTTGTTGAGATAAAGTTCAAAGGTCGTTGATGTCTACGGCCTATGATGTGGATGTGCTGTAGATATCAACGACCTATGAACTTCATATCAACGGTATTTAGTTCATAGAGTGGTAAAAATCATTCAGAAATAGATAGATTGGAATCAAAGTAAAAGAATTTTTTCCCAATTTATGGCTAAAAGTTGACATAACTGAAAACTATGAAGACAAAAAAACAGAAGTCGTGAAGATGTTTGCAATGAACAAAACTCAGTTCTCACGAAGTACTCGACTTAAATTGTTTTTCAAACGACCAATAACATCGCGCCGAAAGATGCTTTTATGATTGCTTTGGCAAAGTTAATAAAAAGAAGACGCTACTGTGATCAAGTGAAGGAGAACAGAATTATCCGGGGTTCTTCTCCTAGTTAGTATGGAAAACCCATAATCTAATTCATTATGTGGGAACTTTTTCATAGAGTTACTGCACTCGAATACTTAATTATTCAATGAGAGGACTAGGAAAGAGAGAGAGAGAGAGAGAGAGAGAGAGAGAGAGAGAGAGAGAGAGAGAGAGAGAGAAGAGAGAGAGAGAGAGAGAGAGAGAGAGAGAGAGAGAGAGAGAGAGAGAGAGAGAGAGAGAGAGAGAGAGAGAGAGAGAGAGAGAGAGAGAGAGAGAGAGAGAGAGAGAGAGAGAGAGAGAGAGAGAGAGAAAGAGAGAAGAGAGAAGAGAGAGAGAGAGAGAGAGAGAGAGAGAGAGAGAAGAGTGAGAGAGAGAGAGAGAGAGAGAGAGAGAGAGAGAGAGAGAGAGAGAGAGAGAGAAAGCACACTGTATTCATGAAAACATTTTTTTCAAGTTTATGACTCCCCAAGCACGATGTGAATGAAAGTGGTACTGTTTTATTTTCAATTCTAACAAAAATCATTCCATGTAACTTCCGTATACCGACCGTTCGCTCTGGTTCGCCTTGGTTCTCTTCAGTGTTCTACTTTCTTTCATATCACTTTGCACTTACGCAAGAAAAGGGCATCGACTGGTAGCGAGGAGAAACTAGGACAAGTAGCTGAACTGATTGGGTCAATGTGATACGACGCAAAGATGGAACCGCCCAGATAAAACACCAAGTTGAACAATGCTTCCAGTACACGAACAAGATGCATGTCTTATTTGTCATCCCTCTACTGGTTATTACTGTAGATAGCAGACGACTGACCAAAAAGCTTAGAACGTGCGTGGACCCGCCGGATTTGGTTTGGTTTTTTTTTAACTATTAAAACTTTACTCATAGTTAAAGAGCGTCCAGCAATATTTGGTACGAGCACAAAATAATGTGATCTTTTTTCTCTCTTGATCGTGCTTCTTCTAGAATATACCGTAGTAAAAAAACTTTTAAAGAAAAACATAATTTTTTAAGTCCACAAAGTTATCATTTAAACTGAGAAATATGATTCACATAGCTTCCTCTACCTGTAAAAAAGTCTGACCTCCGTAAATCGGTTACTTAGTACCGTAGCAGTTTCGCCTTGAAAAACAAGAACGTAAAAGTAATGCGCCTTCAATTTCAATAGACTGAAAGTAAGAATAATAATTTAAATCCACAAAGATCTAACTGCTCGTTGTGAGAGTCCCGACTCCTACCGTACTCATTTTACAAAAATGCGACTGGCGCGCGTTTGAAATCGGTCAGACTTTTTGCTAGATATGTGTGATTGGAAGTTCAAAAAATCTGGACCACCCATGAAGACAACTTTTAGATATGGAGAAAGTTTGGAGTTTTTTTTTCAAAAAAACTGGATGAGTTTTTCAAAACTCCAGGAAAAGAACTGAATAGGATTGTTAGTATTGATAGAAGATTGGTGTTAGTTTTTCGACCAGGATCTTCAGATCAATTCCAACCAGTAGTCTGACAAATTGTGTTTTACCATAGTTCAGGCGGGTTCCTAAATGTAACAACAACGATTGTAAGTTGTAGGTCACTCTGTGGAAGAACTGTAAACAGTCAGATCATGTGTATTTCCAAATTCTTCTCTGATAACTTGTAATGTCTGTGAAAATTATGACGAAGAACAGTTTTTCGACAGATTTCTCAACTTTCGAAATTTTCAAAAATTCGATGATGATTTATGTAAATTATTCCAGAAAGATCAACTAGCCGCGTGGATGAAGGACTCTTTGAAAGAGTCGCTCAACGATGAGTCCGATACTTGGGGTCACATTCACGAATCCGAAGGAGAACCCGCAATATGCAACGAGTGAGATTTTGGTTTTTCTAGTCCACCTTCCCTAGGTTTTCTAGGTCAGAAGAGTAAAGCATTTCTTAGGGCACGAAGAGTACCAACAAACTACTCATGTTTCTTACGAGTTTGAGAAAAAAAAAAGAAAACTCCTGGAAAAAAAACACTTTGTTTTCAGGAATCCCCGAAATGAAGTAGATTCATCAATTATGCAGCGAGCTTTATGCCCATGGAGACCGAAGTGAGTATTGAAGTATATTTTATCACAATCAAGTATAAATTAGGAGTTACAGTAATCTTACAGTATGAAATTAAAAATACAGTACTTATAAAGTATAAATGTTCATGGAGACCGAATTGAGTGTTGGAGTATACTTTCACACAATAAATTCCAAGATACGGTACTCATACAGTATGAATTCAGAGATACAGTAATCATAAAGTATTAATTTGGAGGTACAGTACCCTTACAGTATCCACTTCAGACTTACCTTCGAAGAAACAAGAGAACCAAAGATGATCTCCGCTTCTGAGTGTTTATGCCGAAAAAGTCGAGGATCATCAGGAGCGTTCTGTCTTCCGATCATTCGAAACGTGAGTTGTTTTGAACTGCAAATCCTCGACCAGTCAGTAAAAAGGGGCGGAACTTGAACTTGTCTAAATTACGGTCACACACAATTTTGTGAAAACTAGCCTGAATTTAGTTTTTTCTCCCTGCTGTAGTTTTCGCGCAGCATTTTTAACGCAGTTTTTTAATTTCTGTTTGTAACGTGCTCGTTACCTATTCGCAATTGAAAAAGTTGATAATTTAAAAAAAAACACTAAACTTTAGGTTCCAATTCTTCGACGCATCTCATGCGATCTTTCTAATGGCTACTGGACATACACAAGGAGTACAGAACCCATAACCGTGGGTTGTCATTCCGTCCTGCCACGAACGTCCAGAGCACTCTATCTGACGAAAACTAATTTCTAGATTTTTCAATTATCACATTTCCAAGTCTTTCATTCAACTTGTGCAATGCCATATAATTATCACGGGTAATCAATAAAGTTTTAACTGTCTGACATTTTACACATTTACGGAAGATTCTGAACTATTGAAAGAAAAGCTTTTTCCAACGGCAAAAATTGAAAATTTTCTATGGATTTTTCAATTTTCGACCCAAAAGTTTTGATCTCGAAAACGGCTGGAGTCAATCACTTCTTGGAACTTCTCATTTCAGACTCAATAAACTTCTTTTTGGGTCTGAAGAACATTGGCCAAGAAAGTAACAGACGGTGAAAGATGAGGAAATTTAGATGACAACTTCAGGATACTGTAACTTCAGACTGGAGCTTCAGAATACTGTCAAACTACGATTGTCAAATAAAACCTCTCTGCGACACAATGTAATAAGCCAGTAGTCTTATGAGCATCTTTAACTAGCTGAAATCATTGTCCACATCGTTTCATTGACTGTACTTCACTTATATGAATCATGCTCGTTTTCATGAACATTTTAGCAGATGATATTCCTGTTGGTAAACTGACGTTCAAGGTGAGGTTTACTCGGGTAATTAATCTTCTGATTTCTAGTCGGGGGGACTGCTCCTCACCGACACTCTTCTCCCTGGCTCTTCAGCATGCACTGGACAGAATAAATTGGGAAGACAGAGGGATCAAAATCAACGGAGAAAGACTAGCTCACCTGGAATTCGCCGATGATCTTCTTATATTCGCAAACTCGTGTAAAGAGCTGGAAGAGCAACTTAACGACATCAGCCGCGAAGCCAAGAAGTCGGGTCTAATCTTCAACTACAACAAAACTGTGGCATTGGTGAACGACCACGCCCATATTGAACCAATCGTTTGCGACGGTTACGACATTGCTGTAGTCAAAGAAACTCATTACCTTGGAAAGATCCTGAAGCACAAGATCCCACTCAAGAAGGCCACAACGAAGAAAGACGAGGTCCAACTGTACCCTGAGACATCAAGACGGATTCGAGCAGGATGGGCCGCCTACAGCAATATCAAGGAAGCAATCAAGCTCACTGGTAACAAGGTCAAAAAGAAAGAGCTGCTGAACCAATGCGTCATCCCAGCTTTGCTCTACGCAACAGAAACCTGGCAATTGCTTCTGTCTGAGATAGGAAGACTGCAACGCACGATGAACAAAATATGTGAAGACGCAGACGTCGACTCTGATGATTTTGTTATTCTGAAACGAATCACGGAACGGAAGCTAGCGTGGGCAGGTCATGTCGCTCGACAACCGCCTACCCGATGGTCAAAAAAATCACCGAGTGGACACCTTTGGGACAGAAAAGGAAAGCAGGTAGACCTCCTCTGAGATGGAGCGACGACATCATCAAAGCGAGAGACGATTTTCTTCACATCCGTTCTATGTCTGGTCAGAGAAGACGTGCTGGTATACTGGTGAGAAAGACTCCTTGGTCAACATTCGCAAAGGACCGTTCAACCTGGAAGTTTCTGATCCACGCCGTCACATGACAACGCGAACAATGGATCTCTGAAGTATCTGAAGTAAGTAATTATCACATTTCCAAGTCTTTCATTCAACTTGTGCAATGCCATATAATTATCACGGGTCATCAATAAAGTTTCAACTGTCTGACATTTTACAAATTTACGGAAGATTCGGAACTATTAAAAGAAAAGCTTTTTCCGATCCCAAAAATTTAAAATTTTCCATGGAATTTTCAATTTTCGAACCAAAAGTTTTGATCTCGAAAACGGCTGGAGTCAATCACTTCTTGGAGAAATTTTCATTTCAGACTCAATAAACTTCTTTTGGGTCTGAAGAACATTGGCCAAGAAAGTAACAGACGGTGAAAGATGAGGAAATTTAGATGACAACTTCAGGATACTGTAACTTCAGACTGGAGCTTCAGAATACTGTTAAACTACGATTGTCGTACATCCTAAGTGTTCCGGAACCAATACCAAACAAAACCTCTCTGCGACACAATGTAATAAGCCAGTAGTCTTATGAACATCTTTAACTAGCTGAAATCATTGTCCACATCGTTTCATTGACTGTACTTCACTTATATGAATCATGCTCGTTTTCATGAACATTTTAGCAGATGATATTCCTGTTGGTAAACTGACGTTCAAGGTAAGGTTTACTCGGGTAATTAATCTTCTGATTTCTAGTCGTTTTTCTTGAATAAAAATCCACCTCTTCAAAAAAAATATTAATGAGGTAAGTGCGCTCCACGGAAGGTGTTGCGAAGCGGTCGCAGAGCGGCTACATCCACTTCTGCCAGATTCACAGTTTGCCTACTTACATACAGAATTTTAGTTATTCCCTGAGATTTGTCCTCGTACATGTTCTAACTTCGTCAAGTTGTGCACTGGAGAGCAAGGGTTTGGATACCGGGGATGTGATTTTTTCCGTGTTATTCCCGGATTCTGTGCTTGTGTGAGTTTATGAGAAGGAAAAAATATGTGAAAAACAATTTCCAGGCTGGCGATGTGGAAACTCAAAATAAGGATCGATTGGGTGGAAAATCGGCTCTAGGGTCAAAATATTTCGATGATGAGAATTTTGAGATCAAGCATACGAAAAGGTATGTCTCTCTCTCTCTCTCTCTCTCTCTCTCTCTCTCTCTCTTTCTCTCTCTCTCTCTCTCTTTCTCTCTCTCTCTCTCTCTCTCTCTTTCTTTCTCTCTCTCCTTCCCCTCTTTTCTCATCTGATGTATTCCAGAGGAATTCTCGGGATGGACAACATAGGATGGCCCAACACCAATAACTCTCGCTTCTACATAACTTTCGACGAGACCCCATGGTGATCTTTTTATCCGGGGCTACCTGTGACCAATAAGATTAATCAAGGGGCGGAGTCAGAAAATACAAAAAATTCCGTTGATTTTCTGTTAATTGATCTATAGTGAAAGTGAGTATAAAAAGCTAAAAGTTAACATGAAAATGTGATTGGTTCATTAGCGCGTGCGTTGATTGCACACCTGACATCGAATCTTGGAAAAATATTATATTCAGGATGAACAACTTTCACGTCGCTTTCGGTGAAGTGGTTGACGGATTTGATGTTCTTGACAGGATCGAGGCACTTGGAACCATTCAAGGCAATGGACCGCAGGAGGGGGAAAACTCTAAAAACGAATCAAAATTGGTTCTTGTGGTCTTGTTTGAGTTGTCTAAAAATTTGGTTTGAATTATCCAACTTCACTGTGCGACCTGAAACAGGCACAACATACTCTGTAACGTTTTTGTCTTCTTATTGTCGCATTTCGGTCAATAAAGCTTCATTATCTTGTGAGATGTCGAAAAATTCTACTAGACTCAACAGGTCTAGATCGACCCCCCTCTGGATCCCCAGTTTTTGTTTTTTCTCTCCACGAATCCGGTTGTTTTCTTAGTCTGAAACCTCTGTTTCTTCGGTGTATTCGAGCGAGTAGAGTTTGCCTAACCAAACGTGGCATTTTATAAGCTTTATAAGAGAGAGAAAGTGAGAGAGAAGGGAGCTCTTCTTTTTCCATCATATTATACACACATGGAGATGACGAATCTACAGCAAAGTGAGTTTGTTCTATTTGTTTTGAGTTTCCGAAGAAATGGGAAAATCTTAGATCTTTGGGTATGTCTGTCTGTCTCTAATATCCATATTTGAAAAATAAACCGGCTACAACCAGAGATGTGCTTCAGAAAAAACATTCAAGTGGGAGAACTCTTTCTCTCTCTCTCTCTCTCTCTCTCTCTCTCTCTCTCTCTCTCTCTCTCTCTCTCTCTCTCTCTCTCTTTCTCTCTCTCTCTTTCTTTCTCTCTCTCTCATTCCCTCCCTCTCTTTCTCTCTCTCTCTCTTCTCATCTCTCTCTCTCTCTCTCTCTCTCTCTCTCTCTCTCTCTCTCTCTCTCTCTCTCTCTCTTCTCTCTCTCCTTCCCCCCTCCTCTCTCTCCTCTCTCTCTCTCTCTCTCTCTCTCTCTCTCTCCCTTCCTTTTATCCTGTTCATTTTTCTCGGCTTCAAAACTACTTTAAAATTCACACTCATCGAAAATACATTAGAAAAGTGTCCCCCCCCCCCTTCGTCTTCCAGATCCTCTAAATGAGAAGCTGGGATGTAATCCCATGTAAATTAGGTCAATCACTATGTTTTCCACTACTTTTTCCTCAATCTTCAACCCAATTCGCGTCATTTTTCGAAGAGATAGAGGGAGAGAGAGAGAGAAAGAGAACGTCCACGACGACACATCTGCTCGATTTATATGTAATAGAGTCAACGAGATTCACCAAAAGCTCTAAACTTAGTTTCCATGGTTAGTCAGTAGAGAGGGCACATACTTTACGAATTTCGCCTTCAATCTGTTTTTAAAAGATCATTCGGACTATAGGTTCATTTTTTCTGTTTGGAAAAGAAAGAGAGAGAGATAAAGAGAGAGAGAGAAAGAGAGAGAGAGAGAGAGAGAGAGAAAGATGAGAGAGAGAGAGAGAGAGAGAGAGAGAGAGAGGAGAGAGAGAGAGAGAGAAAGAGAGAGAAAGAGAGAGAGAGAGAGAGAGAGAGAGTGAGAGAGAGAGAGAGAGAGAGAGAGAGAGAGGAGAGAGAGAAAGAAAGAGAGAGAGAGAGACTGAGAGAGACTCCCCATTCCCAAAAAAACGACCTTCCGATTCCATAGTCGTTCACGCCAATTTTGAATGCAAATTGTGGTCGTTCCTCCCACCATTTCACCCCACAAACAAAATTCCAATTCTGCCCGTGTTTTCATGACCTTCATATTTCGCCCTCGTGCATATTTTTTATGAGCCAGCTAATTGAAAAATGGACGAACGGATGGAGCACAGTGAGTGTTTTTACTCCCAATATGCATGAAAAAACGAAAAATAGTGGATCCGTGACAGGGTTGAACCTGAGTGAACAGACACAATATTCCATTGAAAAATATTAGTGACAAAATTGCTCTTTCTTTTCTGCAATTTCGGCCGTCAATGTTTGCTTTCACAACTTCTTGAGATGAGTTTTAAACGCGCAAAAGTGATTTAATAGGAATATTGCTAATTCTAGACAACACCTTTCAAAGCATAGTTTCTCAACATTCTATCAAAAATTGTTTCCTCATGTCCGCATTTCGTCGTCATGTTTGCGTCCACGACTTCCCGCGATTGATTTTATACGCGCAAAAATTTTTCAACCGGAATATAACTAGTCTAGACAACACCTTTCAAAGCATAGTTTCTCAACATTCTATCAAAAATTGTTTCCTCATGTCCGCATTTCGTCGTCAATGTTTGCGTCCACAACTTTCCACGATTGGTTTTATACGCGCAAAATTTTATTCAACCGGAATATAACTAGTTCTAGACGAAATCTTCAAAGCATAATTTCTCAAAACTATTCAAAAATCGTTTTCTCATGTCCGCATTTTGTCGTCAATGTTTGGCGTCCACGACTTTCCGCGATTGATTTTTATACGCGCAAAATTTTATTCAACCGGAATATAACTAGTTCTAGAGGAAATCTTTCAAAGCATAATCTCTCAAAACTATTCAAAAATCGTTTTCTCATGTCCGCATTTTGTCGTCAATGTTTGCGTCCACGAATTTCCGCGAT
>OZ022250.1:2400960-2406080 GCA_963978915.1 Caenorhabditis parvicauda | reverse complement strand
ACGAATTTCCGCGATTGATTTTATACGCGCAAAATTTTATTCAACCGGAATATAACTAGTTCTAGACGAAATCTTTCAAAGCATAGTTTCTCAAAATTCTATCAAAAATTGTTTTCACATGTCCGCATTTCGTCGTCAATGTTTGCGTCCACAACTTTCCACGATTGGTTTTATACGCGCAAAAATTTTTCAACCGGAATAGAACTAGTTCTAGACGAAATCTCTCAAAGCATAATCTCTCAAAACTATTCAAAAATTGTTTTCTCATGTCCGCATTTTGTCGTCAATGTTTGCGTCCACAACTCCTCAGGGTTGGCTGATATGACGCCCTTGCGAATCTCATAAGGTCATCCAAATTTGGTGACGAAGAGTCATGCCCTCGGGGGAAATAACTCGTCCATCAGATTTGTCTTCTCCAAAATTCATATATTGTCAGAATTAGGTGAGGCAGGCTGGACTGAAGCGGTCCACACAAACGAAGCCATCTGACTTCCGATCATTTTATCCTTTTTTCTTCTATCTTTGTTGCATTTCTACTTTCGTTAGTACTGCTAACTCGATAGTTTTTAAAAATAAGAATTCATGTACACACACTGTCTTCATTGACATCTATCAACCCGCAAAACGCGGCACGTTCATTAGTTCCACATGTCCGCATTTCGTCGTCAGTGTTTGCGTCCACAACTTTCCGGGATTGGTTTCATACGCGCAATAAGTATTTCAACCGGGATATAGCAAATTCTACATAGACAACATATTTTGAAGAGTAGTTTCTAAAAACTAACATCTTTTGTTAGTTTTTAGAAAATTTTCATTACTTTGCGGTGAATTTTGATTATTCAATCGATCTCTTGTTGATTTATTGAGTTTTTCTTCAAAGCTCTGATTTCCGGCAACACTGAAATCTAACAATCTGCGAAGCGGGGCACGTTTATCGAAATATTTTCATCAATCAGACTTCTGATCATTTTAGGAGTTTTTTCATTAACATTTGTTTTTTAAAAATGTCATGTTGTGTTTCTCTCAGGCCATTTCCGAGTATGACATAACTTTTGAGACAAAAATCCTTTCATTTCGTTTCGATTCAACTTTGCTGGAAAAGTACACCCTAATCGGATTTTTTTTGCTTTCACCTCGCTAGGGACATTCAAGCTACCGAAAACATTATTCGCGTGTGTATAATTTGATCCCTCGGCATATGAGGATGTCAAGACCTATCTTCACTCATCTTTATAAGCTCATAGGTTCTCTGAAGGAGTGTGTGTGAGCAAGAAAGAGAGAGAGAGAGAGAGAGAGAGAGAGAGAGAGAGAGAGAGAAAGAGAGAGAGAGAGAGAGAGAGAGAGAGAGAGAGAGAAAAAAAGAGAGAGAAAGAGCGAGAGAGAGAGAACGATGATATTTTCAAGTTTATATTCATCTCCTAAAGACTGTTCGTAGTTTAGTATCGAAATCACATGATTTTCAAAATGCATGACACTTTTTCTGTTTTTTTCTCTCTCTCTCTTCCCCTTGTCCTGAAAATAACGCATCGGTCGCATTAACCTTTCAATTACCCGAAAGTCGCTTCATTTTTTGCTGATGAACCCCAACGGGGCCTATTGTTCAGTCGTCGAGAGAATTTTAGAGGCGCATGAGCCTTTTCACTACCTATCTTTTGCTCGAAAATCTCTTGGGTTTATACTTAGACAATGTCGGAGGTTGTTGGTCTGTTCTTGAATCTGGTTATATTTGTTCAGGATTATCAAGCACTTTTTTTTGAATGTGTTATAGAGCTCTCTCTCTCTCTCTCTCTCTCTCTCTCTCTCTCTTTCTCTCTCTCTCTCTCTCTCTCTCTCTCTCTCTCTCCTCTCTCTCTTCTCTCTCTCTCTCTCTCTCTTCTCTCTCTCTCTCTCTCTCTCTCTCTCTTCTCTCTCTCTCTCTCTCTCCTCTCTCTCTCTCTCTCTCTCTCTCCCTCTCCCTCTCTCTTTCCTCAACCATAAACAAGGTTCAAAATACCACCAAACAGAATTAAAAATGTCTCAATTGGAACCTCTCGATTGACCCCGCTATGAAAATTGAGCTGGACGACCCCAAAAAACAACTTTCAAATTTGTAGAAGCGGTTTCTCATGAATTTCCAAGTTTCACCTTGTCAAACATTGTCTGGACCTCAGAAAAGATCTTTGATTCTTCATTTTTCGTAGGGAATATCTATTTTCTTGATTGAGCATATCAAAGTGCATCAAAGTACCGTACACCTATAAGTAGTAAGCAGAAAGACGCACATCAGTTATAATTTTTCAAAAAGCTATCAGGAAAATTTCTTGTATTTTCATTCACAAAGAAGGGTTTCTGAAGAAAGTCTGAAGATGAGTGCAAAGACTCGCACATCTCAATCAAACTTCACAACAAAAAGCTCCTCTCGAAAAGTCAGCCAAGTGTTTTTCCAGTGAAAATTCTTCATACATCATTGAAGAAATAAATTTTTTCTTCGATTTTTCACAAATTTTCCGTTTTTTTAACCAATAATTTTTTGCAAATTGCCACATTTCTATCAAAATCTACTCTATAAACTGAATATCGTTGATATGAAGTTCATAGGTCGTTTATAGCAGTTTATGAAGTTCATAGGTCGTTTATAGCAATTTATGAAGTTTATGGGTCGTTGATAGCAGTTTATGAAGTTCATGGGTAGTTGATAAAAATTTATGAAGTTCATAGGTCGTTGATATGAAGTTCATAGGTCGTTGATATCTACGGCCTATGACGTTGATGTGCTGTAGATATTCACGATCTATGAACTTCATATCAACGGTGTTTAGTTTATAGAGTAGTCATTGTTTTTGATTTACAAATCGATTTCCTGGTTTTAACATAACATGGACTTGTAGAGTTTTTATTTAAAGTCCCTGATTTCTTGCAGTATTGACATCTATCAATCTGCGAAGCGCGGCACATTTATTCAGATTGAAGAACTGTGAAAGTTTATTGCTTTTCCAGTAGGTATTCCTGGGTCTTCGACCCGTCTTCAACCAATGTGCTTCGATAAATTAACAATTTAATAATACTCCCGAAGAGAAAAAACCAGTCTCTCTGGTTTTTCTGCAATAAATACAATGAAAATTGTGATGAGGCAGGAAAACATAAGGCTTAGAATTGATATAAATACAGCTGGAATAATATAAAAGCTTCATAAACAAATAAAATGAGCCTAAACAATAATATCAATAATTAGAAAATCAAAGTGTTACGGTAAGCGGCGTGGGTGCACTGCCCAACGCACCCGACGCAACCGCACACTTTTCCTCGATCCTTCTTAGCTTCGCTAACAATCACCGAGTCTTCAACTTTTTGCATGGGAAAGTACAAATTCAGAAAAAAAAACTTTTTGTTTCAGGGATGGCGTTGTGACATGGGGAAAATTGAACTGCACGTTGCCGATTGGATACAATCTTTGGTGACTGACCTAAACGCATCATACGCTCACGTACATCCTTACGTAGCACTTACTTTTTGTTGTTCAGGTTTGTCTTACTGTAGGTAGGATACTGTAACCTAATGAACATGGTTGAAGGAGGAGCAGAATGTAATCCAATGGCAAAAAAACACCTTTTTGAAACTTTTCGAAAACCCAATTTTTACATACTCTTTCACTTGAATTGTTGTTTAGGTTGATAGATCTTGTCAAACTGTAGAATAAATACAGTATGATCATCCATGTCTCTACTTGAACGGTGGGATTAGCGTTGCAAACCGAGAGTTTATACAGCATTTCCCTATAATTCAGCTAGTTCCACCTTCAGAAGCAGTTCTTTCAAAATCGAAAAAAGTGGTCGTTTTTTTCAAAGAAATTCAAAAAAGGGGAGTTATACTACTCTTTTTAACGAAAGGCGGAAGTTGAAAGTCAGAAAAACCCAGGAATATTGTATATCCTCACATTTTTGACAAACTAAACTGACATGGGAAGTATATGAAAGCCCCGAAGCATCTATGAGGTCTGAGTTGTCACTTGGGTTTTCAAATATGGCGAAGACGATGGAACTGCTCTCAGAAGTTGCTTCACCGACCTCGTTTAGGAGTTATGAACAAAAATAGAATTCACATGCATTTTTTTTAAGTGGGATCTGTGATGCTGGGTAGGCTTAGAAAAACACGGAAAACATAGTTTGCCTGGATTCTGAGGCTCGATCCTGAAGTTACAGGCATCTGAAGTGGACGTCAAAAATCGTCCAATTTTTTAACTCGACTCCTAGCAGATTTCCAGAGGCGAGACCTATCCCAAACGATTCAGGAATGATTGAATCTATCAAATCCCACGATTTCAGTCGATTCTGAGACAAAAACCACTCAGACCTCACAGATTCTCCGGTCTCTCATGTACTCCCCATGTAAGTAGACAACGATTTCACTGTTTACTTTTCACAAAATTCATCTCACGAAAAAAAATTTCTTGACGAAAGTCGAGAGTTGGAAATTGGAAGTCGGAAGTGAAATTCTCTAATAACCGACTTTCACGGTTCCCTGTTTGTAACGAATAGCTAGAAAAAAAATTCTCCGATGAACCATAAAAATGTCAATTTGCAGGTACCATACTCAATATAATCACTGTGATAGTGCTCACCAGGTCCTCTATGAGGTCCGCAGTCAATGCTATTCTTTGCTCAATCGCTATATGTGATGTAGTCGTGATGACTTCTGTATTTTTGTTCGTTCTTCATTTCTTGCTTCTAGCAACGAGACGGTAAGTTTTTGGAATTTCCAACAAAAAGGGGCGGGGCTAAAGAGGCGGTGCTTTTTATATCACTAATCTCAATTTTTAATTGACTTCCAAGCTTATAGCCTCCCATCGGAAAGGGGGCGGGGCTGAAGAGGCGGAGCTTCTTACATAACCAAGCTCAAATTTTTATTGACCTTCTAGCTGATAGCCTCCATTGAAAAGTGGGCGGGGCTAAAAGGGCGGTGCTTCTATATCACTGATCTAATTTTTTTTTTTGATTTACCAGATGATAGACTCCCATCGAAAAGTGGGCGGAGCTAAAAGGGCGGTGCTTATGCAATCGATTATTTTTTCAGATGTCACGAAGACGACTACAGCCTCCCATGGGCCTATTTTCTATACTTACACGCTCATCTCACAGTCGTTC
>OZ022250.1:2368460-2395960 GCA_963978915.1 Caenorhabditis parvicauda | reverse complement strand
ATAATAAAATCGACGGTGGAACCAAGCTCTATAGTGGGAACTTCTTGACAGCAGGTATGTTTTTCAGGAACAGCGAAAAATTGAATGTATTGATAGGGGTCGACTGACTTGCGACTCCGCCCACAATCGATATTTTTTGATCTTGATGAACTATGTCATCTTTTCTAGGTTTTGCCGCCGCAAACCCACCATCGGTGCGGAAAAGCCTGGAAATCCACGATATGCAATTCGCTGTTCCGGATGTGAATTCAGCGTATCAGAAGGTGGGAAGTGAATCCAATCAATCAATATTATCGATTCAGAAAAAGTGCATACTCGACAGGATAGTTACATTCGTCCGGAAAGATGGTACATCTGTAAGCGACAATTCGCCACAGCGACGGATAAAGTTGATTCAGTGTGAAACTGGAACTTCGCTATATTGAATGAACTTTTTACGGGTTAAAAGAGTTGCCCTTGTTCAACATGTTGTCGGAATCGAACACTGACATTCCTCCGAAAATGTGACCTTCTTGAGATACGTTTCACAGTTTTTTCAGTGTTTTCCCGTTAACTTCGTGAACAACCCTGCTTTGTACGGGTTGATATTGATTTCTTGCTGCCCTCAGCCCTGTTTCATAGGAGTTGAATTAGATATCTAGCTGACATGAGAAGTATATGAAAGCTCGAAGAATCTATGAGGTCTGAGTTGTCACTTGGGTTTTCAAATATGGTGAAGACGATGGAACTGCTCTCAGAAGTTGCTTCACCGACCTCGTTTAGGAGTTATGACCCAAAAATAGAATTCACACGCACCCCTCGACTGAAAACGTAGGAATTGATAGATTCAATCATTCTGAATCGTTTGGAATAGGTCTCGCCTCTGGAAATCTGCTAGGAGTCGAGTTACAGAAGGTGAAAGTTGGAAAGATTTTTAACGTCCACTTCAGATGCATGTAACTTCGGAATCGAGCCTCAGAATCCAGGCAGACTTTGTTTTCCGTGCATCTCGAACCTTCAAGATTCAATAAAATGGAAAATCTCAACAGCTTTTCCAACCCAGCCACACAGATCCCACTTTTTTGAAAATTGCATGTGATTTCTATTTTTGGCCATAACTCCTGAACGAGGTCGGTGAAGCAACTTCTGAGAGCAGTTCCATCGTCTTCACCATATTTGAAAAACCTAAGAGACCAGTCAGACCTCATAGATTCTCCGAACTTTCATATACTTCCCATGTGAGTCACATTTCCCTGTTTATGCACCGAGTTGAGAACAGAGACGAAATTGAGAGAGAGCACAGAGACAATTCGCGGTTAGAGAGTGTTTCGTGTAGGTGTACGGGGGCGAATCGATATTCTCTTTTCATTTTATCGCAGAACTTTCCATTTCCAATCATTATTTTTATTTTTTTCCACATTTGTATGACTAGTCGTCTGTTCAGAATATTTTTACCAGTTTCCTAAACACATTTTATGCTCGATGTCAGAAAGTTCGAAAATTCAACACAAAAATTGAAATCTACGAGTTACTCTAGTTCCTGCTTCTAGATCGTGCTAGCGCACACCGAGCTACAGATGATCGTTATCGATTAGACGCGTTCGCACATAAATACTTTTTCTTTTGTTCTATTTTTCTCGACAGTAACTGTAGTTTGATCTACGGCTATGTAAGATTTACAAAGAGGCGGGGTTTGTGCTTGCTGCTTATTGGTCGCCTAATGTGTTAGGGACTAATGGTGTATTAGAACCAAGCAATGAAATAATTTATAAATAACTCCATAGGCTTTGGAAGTCTTGTATTTCTTGCTGTTGAGGTATCGGGAAGAGTAGCGGTGTCGCGACATGTCGGAATGTCCTTTCCTAGTTCGAGTAAACACGTTTTAATATCACGTGTATTAATGTCTTCTGAAGTTCTCTATCTTTTATGTTGCTCTTTATTACACTTGGTCTTATCGGCCACTACATCCCCTCCTCCGAATATTGTACTCTCTCAGATTTGTTGTAGATTTCGTCTACCCCTCTTGACCAATTTTTTTGTCCCCTTTTCATTTCTGTACTCACTTGCTATACGGCTTGTATCTGTAGGGTCTATCTTCTCATTCTGGCGAGAGTTCTTCCGATTTCATGCTGTCTGGTTGAATTTCTGTCTTTCGGGTTGTGGATCTCTAGGTCTGTTGGACAGGTTTCGACTACATGATCCATTTTCCCGCACTTTGAACATTCCCCTTCAATTTGACATTCATGATCTTCTGTCACCTGTTTTGTGCATCCTCCGCATAGCCCTTTTTGAATTGCCGCCATTCTTCTTGAGGGACCATTGGGGTAGTATTCACACGTGCCTGTTTTGCAGTCTTAATTTGTTGCAGAAAGGACATGTGATTTGAACTTGTCGGTTCTGAATTGGTTCGTTGATGCCTTTCTTTCATGTTGGTAACCTTTGTTTTTTCAGCCTTTGGGTTGCTCACTGCCGCTGTCAATGCCTTGTTTCAGGTCTTATATGGTAGGGTCTTACGTTCCTGTCTTGCTATTGGTGGTTCCGCTTGTCGCCTTTCTTCTTTGGTAGATGCACCACTTGTAGTCGCCTAATGCGTTAGGGACTAGTGGTGTATTAGAATCAAGCAATGAATCAATTTATAAATAACTCCATAGGCTTTGGAAGTCTTGTATTTCTTGCTGTTGAGGTATCGGGAAGAGTAGCGGTGTCGCGATATGTCGGAATGCCCCTTCCTAGTTCGAGTAAACACGTTTAAATATCACGTGTATTAATGTCTTCTGAAGTTCTCTATCTTTTATGTTGCTCTTTATTACACGTGGTGTTATCGGCCACTACATCCCCTCCTCCTAATAATGTACTCTCTCAGATTTGTTGTAGATTTCGTCTATTGCATCCCCTCTTGACCAATTTTTTTGTCCCCCACGGCTTGTATCTGTAGGCTCTATGTCTGTCGGCGTATGATCTTCTCATTTTGGCGGGAGTTCTTCCGATTTCATGCTGTCTGGTAGGAAGTCAGAAGGCGGAAGTCGGAAGACAGAAGTAGACTTTTTTCAACGGTAGTCGGGCGTGCCAAAAAGTAGAAAAAACCCAGAAATATTGTATATCCGCTCATTCTCAACAGGTGTAGGTCAATTCCTGACTGATTAGAAACGATTTCACTGTCTTTTCGTCATTCTTCACTAAAAAAATTTTTGACGGAAGTCGGAAGTCGGAAGTGAAATTTTTTCACGGAAATCGGAAGTCGGAAGTAAAAAAAAGGGCGGAAGTCGGAATTCCGTGCAACTCTGGTGTGCTGTAATCCATAAAATCAATAATGTTCATTTCGATAAAATAGAATAACATTAACACGACATACGCATGATCAAGTGTGGAATGGGCGGCGGGAATACTTGAAAACTGTATTGTGAGGGAGACAGGATGAATGATGAGAACAAAAACTAGTAATTGGCATGAACAGAGGCCCGAGTTTGATTGTAAAGGAGGGAGAGAGAGAGAGAGTAGCATAACCGTCTTGTCACCGCGTTGAATTAGAGCTTTAATGGGGGGTGGTTGGGTCCAGATAATTGTGGTTTCTTCAATCTACTAAACAGGAATTGACTTTCAGTGTTATTGGGATCCAGAGTTGAGACCTAGCCAGATGTGTTAAGCAGGTCGAATAATGAAGTTTTCATGTAGAAAATTTTTGCACGTTTTTTGTTACAAGCGAGATATTTTAATTTTAAAAATCACTTTTTAAAACGGTACACGTTAACGCCACAGGGCCTTTTTTACCTCACGCACAACACAATTGGATCTAACGGTGAAATCAATCGGCGGCGTGGTGAAGTGGTTGTGATCTTGTATTCAAACCGAGAGGTCAGGGGTTCGATTCCACTCTCTGACGACTTTTTTTCTATTTTTTGAATGATGACAAAAATGTGCCCGATTTGTGTGAAACTACTCTTTTGAATGTTTTTCAACTTTTTTGTTCATGTGATCGCCCTTCGGAGTACCCAACAAGTCAATATCCGATCTCATCTATCACTCCCTCCATGAAGCTAGTGAAGTGATCATATGATGCATCATAACTTTGATTTTTATCAGAAACAAAATTTTTGCGATCGATATGTAATTTTTATTGTGAATCAAATGAAAATCGTTCAAATCGAGTCTTTTTCTGAAATTTCCCAAGTTGTGAGCCAGAACCATATTGACTAGTAGCTGAATGAGGGTCTCTAATCACAAATCCGGATAACATTTTCACTAGGTCAATCTCGAAATCACAAACTCTTGTGACTGTCCAAACGACAAAGAACCATTTCATCAAGACATTGGATCATTGAAATAGAATTATGAAAAAAATCTTCTCGAAATATCGCAAGTCCCTAACCGTCATATCCTTCCCATATACCCAAACTTGATGAAGTTGGGTTCAAAAAATTTATCTATTGAACCTAATCGTCGGTCTAATTCAAATAAAAAATTGTTAATTGCCATTTGGTTTAATCTGGACGGTCACGAGATCGACCTTGTGAAAATGTTATCCGGATTTGTGATTAAAGACCCTCATTCAGCTACTAGTCAATATGGTTCTGGCTCACAACTTGGGAAATTTCAGAAAAAGACTCGATTTGAAAGATTTTCATTTGATTCACAATAAAAATTACATATCGATCGCAAAAATTTTGTTTCTGATAAAAATCAAAGTTATGATGCATATGATCACTTCACTAGCTTCATGGAGGGAGTGATAGATGAGATCGGATATTGACTTGTTGGGTACTCCGAAGGGCGATCACATGAACAAAAAGGTTGAAAAACATTCAAAAGAGTAGTTTCACACAAATCGGGCACATTTTTGTCATCATTCAAAAAATAGAAAAAAAGTCGTCAGAGAGTGGAATCGAACCCTTGACCTCTCGGTTTGAATACAAGATCACAACCACTTCACCACGCCGCCGATTGATTTCACCGTTAGATCCAATTGTGTTGTGCGTGAGGTAAAAAAGGCCCTGTGGCATTAACGTGTACCGCTTTAAAAAGTGATTTTTAAAATTAAAATATCTCGCTTGTAACAAAAAACGTGCAAAAATTTTCTACATGAAAACTTCATTATTCGACCTGCTTAACACATCTGGCTAGGTCTCAACTCTGGATCCCAATAACACTGAAAGTCAATTCCTGTTAAGTAGATTCTGTTCAAATTAGAGTCATCTGAACATACGCTCATTTTACAGTAGTACTACACGCTTCTACATTATCTGGTTGACTGTAAGTTTAAAAAAATAAGCTTTTTCAACCCGAAGGTCTTCCATGTTTCTGAGAAATCGATTTTCGTTACAGAGGCAACGTTACTGAAAACAGATATGACACATATTATTGTTTGCGGAGATTCGGCCTCAAAACGGTGATCATCGAGTATCATTGCAAAAGCTATTTTCAATCATCAAAATCTTCCCTATTGAAGGATTGCTCATATAGAAACATTCTGGTTTAAAAAAAACTTACTTTTGAGGTTAAATACAGAGAATTCTTGAACTTTTTGTAGACTTTAGGTAGTGTGAAATGTTTGAGAAAATCAATAACCCTTTTTCACAATTCTGGACCCTTTTCCACAGTAACACTTACGAATTTCGGATAACGGGGGTCATTTTTTTAAAAATACAATGATGTTTTCTAGAGTAATTTTCAGAGTGAAAAGTGGATATTAATATCTTAATCGAAGCTGGGGATTTGGGTCGATGATGATGGATTTCGACTTGGCAGTGAATTATGAGAATCGGAGCCGAAATTCGTGAAATTCCGTTTTTCTTTTTTTTCTCGAAAAACCTAATGAACAGACACTTATTTGTAGAAAACGGAGCTTCTCCCAAAACACTAAAAAAAACGACTGAGAATTTCACTACGAATATGTGAATAGATAATTGAATGCTTCTTTAAAGAGAAAATCCATCCGACTCGTCGAAAACCATCATAAATCGAGATCAGACTTGCCTCCAAATTTTTCTTTGGTGGACACATGGTGCAAAACGGTCCGGTGGGTGTCCTCACCGGAAGCATCCGTTTTGCGCCTCGAAAAACCAGCGAAAAGGGCAAACTTGTGTTTTTCCGAGGCGCACACAGGACACAAACCGAATGCTACACGGAGTCCTAGAAAGACGGGAGTGAGAAATTTCACACATTGTAATAACCCGTGTTCATGACGTCATGTATTAATCTCAATCTGCAATCTGCAGCCAACAGTTATTTCCTTTTATGAGAAGCTTAGGTTAGGTTGGAAGAACAACTTTTGTGAAGACTCTTGGATACCCAAGCACACTGTGAAATTAACCATTTTACGATGTGTCAAATTCCTCACTCCCGTCTTTGTAGCACGGCGTGAATGCTACCGGTGCGGACACCCACGTGACCGTTTTGCGCCCTGTCTCTGGAAAAAAAATAATATAGAGTTAATTGAGTGGCACCAAAAAATTAACTCTGAATGTACCCCGGAATTAACTCTGAATAACTTTTTTTGCGAACATCCGAAAGTAGGATACCGAAATAGTAGAGACCCGGAGATGATTTTCAAAAGTTACCAGAATCAGTTTTAGTTGCTTTTCTCTTTTTATGACCTCTGTGATCGTTCAACTTTATACGCAGTTAATTCCGGAGTACATTCAGAGTTAATTCCGGAATAAATTCAGAGTTAATTGTTTTGGTGCCACTCAATTAACTCTATATTAATTTTTTTTCCTAGAGTTTGTTCGCCCGAGAAAGATGTTGGAATGCATTTGGCAGAGAATTGGTCATTTTTATGCAGAAATACCTACGACATATCGTTCATGTTTCCTCCTACGGACACTGATCCCGCAATTTCCTTTCCTTTGAGGATGTCACCTACATCACGACGGAACTTGCTTAGGTTCTGGGTAAATGTGTCCTTGTTCTTGACGCTCATGTTGTTCTCCACTCCTTGCATGAGTTGGGAGAATGCCTAAAAGTTAAGGTTTAAACATAAGAAAACCAGCATTTGTTCCTCGCTACGCTCGGGCCGCTGGAGTTTTTTTCGCTAACGCTCCACAACGCTTTTTTTCTCAAAAATCTATCTCTCTTTCCTTCTCTCTCTCATTCGCTTCATTTACATTTCTCTCTCTCCCACGCTCTCCTCGCTGTCCGCTTCCGCACTCCCCGAAAAATCCTAACTCGGCTAACACTAATGCAAGTTTGGCTAGAACTAATGCAACAACCTGCGAGGGCCCCTAGTGGTCACGCGAATGGGGCTGAAAAAAAACGTGCAGCGATGACCGAGTGGTTAAAGCGTTGGATTTTTACGCCCTTAACGCGCGTTCGAATCCCCTCCTAGCCACTTTTGCACAACTCTCTCTCCCCCCCCCCCCTCTCCCAATCAAAACCAAAAAGGACCACCCAAAAATCGGCTTCAACCATAAAAGGGCGGAGCATAGGGGGCGGTCCCCTTGTTCTATTATTAATAAGAAAACAAGCAGGCTTGGCCTCGCTACGCTCGGGACCCTTTTCCCATTTTTCCTTTACTTAAAACAAAAAACAATGGTGGTGGTCTTTTGAGGCAAGGTTTCTGCCTGATTTTCTCTCTTTCCCTCTCTCCTCTGCCCCCTCTCTCTCTCTCCCTCTCTCTCTCCTCTCCTCCCCCTCTTCCACCCTCTCTCTCTCTCTCTCTCTCTCTCTCTCTCTCTCTCTCTCTCTCTCTCTCTCTCTCTCTCTCTCTCTCTCTTACCTCTCTCTCTCTTCCTCCTCCTCTCTCTCTCTCTCTCTCTCTCTCTCTCTCTTCTCTCTTTCTTCCCAATCCGAAAGTGATCATAACTAATGGAAGTATGACTAAAACTAATGCAAGAACACACGTTGACTCCCGCACCCATGAGTACTCACGCAAACGGTCGCCACAAAATTTCGTGCAGCGGTGGCCGATTGGTTAAAGCAGAGAACTTTCACGCGCTCGTTGCGGGTTCGTATCCTCTCTCTGGGCACTTTTGCTCAACCCCTCCCTCTCCCCACAACAAAACCAAAAAGCTTCACCCAAAAATTTGCCTCACGAAAAAGGGGGCGGGGCAAAGTGGGCGGAGGATTTGTCAATTAATAATATGACAAGCAGGCTTGGCCTCGCTACGCTCGGGACCCTTTTCCCATTTTTCCTTTACTTAAAACAAAAAACAATGGTGGTGCACAACTCCCTGTTTACGCTGCCACGTGAGAGGGAGTTTGAGGTGGAGGGTGCTAGAGAAAGAGTGGAAAAGTCCTTGTCGATTTACGAGCGCGCTCTTCGCAACGAGACCCATATATTCGAAACCTGCATTTCTTTTTTTTAAATTCAATTTCACTCTGTTTTCATGATTACATTTTTCGTTTTTCACATCAGTGTGTTTGTGTAAAGGTTTGAATAAATTTTCTTATTGTTCTCCATTCTTTTTTATGACTTTGTATGCAACAGGTTTGCTTTTCTGGATGATTTCACTCTTTCTTTCCTAATTCTCTGTTGATTTCGAATATTTTATTTTTCAGAAAAGATGACAATCAAAAAGGATGCGTTCAGAGTTGGGTCATTTCGATTCTGATCAACTCGGTCAAGAACAAAGCTCAGGTATTTAATAAATTTCTAATGTGATATCATAATTTTTAAAGGTTATCATCGACTGTCATTGCTCTCTTCCACCTTTTGACCATCAGAAGCGACAAGATCCGTGCTCTCCGTGAGGCTTTCTACTGCCAGAACCTTCCAAATCTGATGAATCTGATGGCCACCCGTCTCGTTTTTGCAGTTGTCCTCTACTTCTAAGTAAGTTTTCATTCTACATACTAAAATGAGTAATTAGAACTTATGAGATCTTTCTTCTCAAATTTTACTTTACGGAAAATTCGGTATTTATTGTAAGAAGTGTTCCGTTTTTTTCAAAGGATAACTCATCTCAATGATCTCTTTTTTAGGCGTTATTTACTAAGTTGCATCAATTTACATTTACAGATATTCCGCGTCGACCTTCCAATCAAGTCTACCTGATAAAGTGGACTGTGCAGCAGCTACCCAATCAAGCTCTTCTACACTTCCAACATCCCAATCATCCTTCAATCTGCTCGTGTTGTGAACGAACCCATTTTACGCATACCTTCTATTGTAGTTTTTGAGTAATCATATTGCGTATAATGAATTATTGGTAAATATGTTGAATTTTACCCTAACCCGCTTGATTTCAAGCTTTGCTTTTTTGATTCCCAATTTTTCTAGCGGAATTCACATTTTATCACATCAAAGTAGTTCACTCATCTGAATTTCGTTCGGTATGAAAATAGAAAAAAAACTTGAGAAGAAAACTTATGATTATTTCAGTTTCAAGCGTTTCATAACAGAAAGGACGAGAAGTCCACACAAAAATTAAAAGTAAAATTTGCGAGTTACTGTAGTTCCTGCGAGGGGTGCCGGGGTACGCGGGGCCAAGACGCAGAGGAGAAGGCGAGACAGTGTGACATGGTGTGGAGTGGTTAGAGTTCGTTCACGTCTAAGCAGTAAGCAGGGAGATGTGTGGTGGTCTTTTGAGGCAAGGTTTCTGCCTGATTTTCTCTCTTTCCCTCTCTCCTCTGCCCCCTCTCTCTCTCTCCCTCTCTCTCTCCTCTCCTCCCCCTCTTCCACCCTCTCTCTCTCTCTCTCTCTCTCTCTCTCTCTCTCTCTCTCTCTCTCTCTCTTACCTCTCTCTCTCTCTTCCTCCTCCTCCTCTCTCTCTCTCTCTCTCTCTCTCTCTCTCTCTCTCTCTCTCTCTCTCTCTTCTCTCTCTCTCTCCAATCCGAATACGACCATTTCTAATGCTAGTATTGCTAGAACCAATGCAAGAACACACGTTGACTCCCGCACCCATGAGTACTCACGCAAACGGTCGCCACAAAATTTCGTGCAGCGGTGACCGAGTGGTTAAAGCAGATAACTTTCACGCGCTTGTCGCGGGTTCGTATCCTCCCTCAGGGCACTTTTGCACAACCCTCCCCCCTCCCCACAACCAAACCCAAAAAGCTTCACCCAAAAATTTGCCTCACGAAAAAGGGGGCGGGGCAAAGTGGGCGGAGGATTTGTCAATTAATAATATGATGTTACGAATTGTTCCCCAGCTTGATTCGATCAAATATTGAGACACTAGCGATCAAAAGTTTAGCAAGACTATTCTTTTTGCCAGTTTTTTTTTTGGAAACATTTAGAACTTCATTTCGAACGAGAATAAAAAAATATCTTCATTTTTTGTCACTATTCTTTCCATTCATTCGTGTTTTCCGTAGTTTTCATAATCTTTTTTGAAATTTTGTAGAAGAAAGCACTGTAAAAGAACCTTCCAAAAAAAAGAAGAAAAATTTCAACCCACAATCTATTTTTTCTCGTGTTTCAAAACCTATTCAAATTGGTCTAGAATAAACTAAATTTCCAGAGAAAAAACCTACCGCTTGGAAGTATGGCTGCTTCTCGAATGGCTGTTGCCTAGTCAGTTCCACCTTGACCTTCTCGAAGTAGTCCTGCTGGATAAGTATAAGTCCTAGCATTGGTCGGGACAGGCTCCACTGGCATTTAGCATCTCCGAACATCATGATCGACACCAGGGTTTGGAGGAGCTGAAGCATCCATTTAGTCGATGATTTTCGAGTTTTCAAAGTTTTGGCTCTCGGTGAAATGAAATTACAGAATTTATTTTGTCCGCGAATTCGTAGCTAATGTTCTTCATACCTCGGAAAAGGCATAAGACAATATAACCGCTTCGCAACCGCGCTGCCGACCTCCGCTTTCATTTTCGGAAGTTTTTGTACTTTAATAAACGCTTCACTTGACATAATAAACGTTTCCTACTTCAAATACTTTTCTGTTACGATTTATGAATCTGGGATGAAAAGGGTAGAAAAAGTAACATTTTTTTGAACTACAGAAACTGATTTTTGATCTACTTTATCGAATTGCTCCGCTTATACTTTTCAACTGCGTTTGCCGCAGTGTGCACACCGCGGCAAAGCAGTTGAAAAGTGTAAGCAAAGAAAAGCGATAGAGTAGATCAAATTTCAGTTACTGTAGTTCAAAAATTTTACTTTTCCCAATTTTTTTCATCCCAGATTCAAAAATCGTAAAGGGAAAATGTTCGAAGTAGAAAAAACTATTGTTGGGAACAGTCTGCAACGTTCATTATGTCAAAACATTCATTAAAGTAAAAAACACATTCGAAAAGGAAAGCGGAGGCCCGCAAAGCGGTTGCGAAGCGGTTTTATAGTCTTATTACTTTGCCTAGGTGTGGTGTGTACTTTGAAAACTATTGAAAACTGAACATTACGATTAGTATCTAACGTCCCAAAATAATCAGCTGTAAAGAGTTGATGAAACATGCTACTGGTCGGATCGCCAAACTCGATTGTTTTTCTGTACTTTTCCAGAATTTTACGAAATTTCCGATTTAGCGTATCCGTCAAACGTTGAATTAACGGGTTTCCCGATTTAAAAAAATCTTAAAACTTTCAATTAGCTAATGTTCCTAATTTGAATAAAAAATCTGTTAAACTTGTCATTTTTTTGCTACTTTTGTTGAAAAATGCAATGACTGAAACAGAAAAAAACTGAAATATTCTTTTGAATCGTTAATTTTAACGGAATTATTGAGCGTTGAATCCGTTTAAATCGTTAATTTCGTAATCATTCATGTACGTGACTTTTGTGATGTAAAAACTCACATCTGCTAGAATATGAGGATTCTGTTCGATTGCCTGGATGATGTTGTCACCTTCTTGTTCTTGACCGACCTTCGGTGCGGCCGCTGCTCCTCTTGTTATCCTTTTGTAGAGATAACCGAGAAGTATGTCGAGCACGCTGCAAGCAGAAGTCAGGACGACGACATCTGAAAGATAAATTCAGAAGAAGATTGGTAAAAACTCATTTTTCAAATTTCTAAACGCTTAGGAACCCACTTTTCAATATTTTTTAATTAGCGCGTTTGAACGATGATATTTTTTAATTAGCGCGTTTGAACGATCATTTTTCAGAAACAATTTACAAATTGATAAATTCTGTTTCTAACAATAATAGTTAGTTCAAGACATTCAGGAACCCTCGTCTCACATTTTTCAAACTTTTATCATGATTTTTTTCGAATGAAATATTTTCAGAAATACTGAAAAAGCAATTGTACGTAAATTTCATAACGTTCATTAAAAAAGACAAGAGATCCTTTTTTGATACAGTAAAAGTATAATTTTTAAGCGTTCCTTCGAATTAAGAACTTTAACATACGATTTTCGGCAATCCTTTCAACAAAACTGTCAATAATTCTATTGAAAGATCGGAAAACTCACTCAATGAAGTGATTCCAGATTTTATCGACCTCAAAATGGCACAAATCACGCCGATAGACAGATTCGTGATGTACGGCATGTTCTCTTGGGCGACATTCTCCAGCAAGTTGTAATAATTTTGGACGATTTTTGTGTATCCCTGAAAGAATATCTCTCTCTCTCTCTCTCTCTCTCTATCTATCTATCTATCTCTCTCTCTCTCTCTCTCTCTCTCTCTCTCTCTCTCTCTTTCTCTCTCTCTCTCTCTGTCTCTCTCTCTGTCTCTCTCTCTGTCTCTCTCTCTGTCTCTCTCTGTCTCTCTCTCTCTCTCTTCTCCCCCATCTCTTAACAAAAAAGCTCACATGAAAATCATCTTCGGGAATCTCCATGAAAAACTTGACAAATGTGTTGAGAACGTCTTGAAGACACGTGTCACCATAGAGTCGGAAAACGCCTACGTGCAGAAATTAACATTTCGTGACTTGGGGAAACCCTTACCACATGGGACGTACGTTCCGATGAAAGCATTGTTCAGCGTGTGGAAGACGATACCCATATTCTTGTAACGCTCCTTGTACACTCGACTTTCTGGCACCTTTGGAAGGGCGAGTAGGAGGTTTCCTAAAAGTGAAAAAAAAATTGTCTTTTATTTTTTATCCATTATTCTTGCCCTTTGAGAATGAATTATTCTATGTCACTCCGTCACTCATGTCCCTATTTTTTTCATAAAAGTGAGAACCCGCGAATGGTCGGCGACCCATGATAACGAAACGGAGCAACAAGAACCTCTCGCTGGAACCAAAAGAATTATTAATCTTATTCCCTATACAGAGGAGTCCTAGAAAGACGGGAGTGAGGAATTTGACACATTTTAAAATCGCGCGTCGTGTATTAATCTCAATCTACAATCTGCAGCCAACAGTGATGTCCTTTTATAATAAGCTTAGGTTAGGTTGGAAGAACAACTTTTGTGAAGACTCTTGGATACCCAAGTACACTGTGAAATTAACCATTTTATGATGTGTCAAATTCCTCACTCCCGTCTTCCTAGCACGGCGTATTCTCTATAAATAATAGAACAAGGGGACCGCCCCCTTTGCGCCGCCCACTTTTCGTGAGGCAAATTTTTGGGTGGTCCTTTTTTGTTTTGATGGGGGGAGGGTTGGAGGGAGGGGTTGTGCAAAAATGGCCGAGACGGGATTCGAACGCGCGTAGAGCGAGTAGAAATCCAGCGCCCCAACCACTCGGTCACCGCTGCACGTTTTTTCTGATCGCTTTTTGTGTGACCACTGGGGGGGCCTTGCAGGTTGTTGCATTAGTTCTAGCCGCACTTGCATTAGTCTTCGCCGTGTTTGGATTGTACAAGGACAGTGAAGGCGGGCAGTGAGGAGAGAGAAGGAGAGAGAGAGAGAGAGAGAGAGAGAGAGAGAGAGAGAGAGAGAGAGAGAGAGAGATTTATGGGAAATTTTTGAGAAAAAAAAACGTTTTGGAGCGTTAGCGAAAGAACTCCAGCGGCCCGAGCGTAGCGAGGAATTGCTGCTGGTTCTCTATAAGGAAAAGATCAAATTTGGAGAATCGGACGCCGTGCTAGGAAGACGGGAGTGAGGAATTTGACACATCATAAAATGGTTAATTTCACTGAGTTTACTTGGGTTTCCAAGAGTTGGTTCTTCACAAAAGTTGTTCTTCCAACCTAAACTAAGCTTATTATAAAAGGAAATCACTCTTGGCTGCAGATTGCAGATTGAGATTAATACACGACGTCATGAACGCGCGATTTTACAATGTGTCAAATTCCTCACTCCCGTCTTTCTAGGACTCTGTGAGAATCGGAAAGAATTCTTCATATAGAGACGGGTTCACGTTTAGAAACTTGAACAAGATGTGATCGGTTATTCATGCAAAAACAGCGGATTTGAGAACTTGACTTGATTAGTACTTTGTATTGACCCACAGTACTTTTTATTACTTAATTTAATGTCAAAAATTTGAAAATTCACCATAGGTGCTGATGATCTTAGCCGTTTCTCTGAAGAGAAGGATAGCTGAGCAACTGCTCATCTCAAACTTATGACGTTGGTGTCGGTTGGTGGCCAGCTCAGAGAGCAGTCTCATGATTGGTGTGGTGATCTGAAACATCTTTGGAATCTGAAGCTCAGTGAAGGCTTCTGGAAGCCGGGAAGTCTCCATTTTTTATTTCCTTCTTTTTTATTTACATATTTGACAGATTTTTTTGTCCTTTCCGAAAGTTTTCTATCGTTTTTTTTTGGAAAATTTGTGCTGCAGAGGACAGTATTTTCTGAAAGCTCTCACTAAAAACGAGAAAAACATACGTATCGATGATTCGCAACATTGTTTGTCTAAAGACTTTACCGAACAAAACTTTAAAAGCAGAAATAGAGAAATGTACAATTTAAAAAAACCTCATTTTGACTTGTCCATCGCTCAACAGAGAACTGGAGGATGTTGAAGACATTGGGATACCTAAAAATTGAATTCTTCGATAAGAAAAAGAAAAGAAAACTTACATCCATTCAAAAAGCATATAGAAGACCACCTTCGACGTGCATGCAGTTGAGATTCCGCGAATGTCTCTACACAATCCGACTATGATTTTCTGAAGTACACTACGTTTAAAAACTTAACCCGTCCATTTTTCACTTTCGACGTCCGTCGAAAATTTTTACTTTTGTGTGATAAATTTTGTAGGAAATGAAGAAAAAGACAATAAAATCGTGATCTTCCAAGTCTAGTTTATCTAGGAATGAGGGGATATACAATATTTTTTGTTTATACGACTTTTTGGGAATTCGACTTCCAAATTCCGAAATTTATTTTTTTAAAACTTCTACTTTCGTGCAGATCTGCTTTACACCTATCTGTCTCATCTTTCTTTCTGATATTTTCACAAAATATGATAAGCTTCAATTAGACATTTTTCGAGTAACGAGAGGTCAAACCGAAAGTGTCTACCATTTTTTGAGACGAACTCAGTTTTTCTCCCCTTTCAATATTGAAAAATTGAATTGAGATAACAGTTATCATATTGAAACAACTGAAAACGTCAGGGAACAAAAATGATGCGTCGAGAAAAAGAACTTCCCTTTCTCGGAAATTTCAATAATCTAATTTAATTGGCATTTTAATTTTCTTTGACACCAAAACGGTCTTTACTGGATTCTTGATGGATTCAATTGCAGACCCGCTGCAGACGGCATAATCTGCCAACCCTCACGGCATCATATTAGGTTGTCGATTAAGTCCCCGAATTTTTTGGGGTGTTTTTGAGTACACGTCCTGGCTTTCCTGGACAACAACCGCCTCCCTCCCTTAGTGGGTTATTGTTGTTAAGGTTTCCCCTTGCTAGTAGTATAAGTGAGTCTTCACTAAGTTTCATTGATGAGTAATGGTAGCCTTTTTTTCCGCGGAAATTTTCACGACCGTCATTTTTTGCTGTTTCCTTACCTTTCTGGCTCCAACCAAAAGGGAGCCAGGGATAGTCCTAAGCAAACGTTCAACGACACTGTATGATCTGCGAGTACAGTCAACAAATGGAATATTTAATTGAATGAGAAGAGATACAACCTCGAAGATGTCCCCAGGTCAGGTAGTCGATCTGAGATGAATACGGACAAGCTACTTGAAGCCGGGGAGGCTGAGCCATGTGTGAATACTCGTGAATTGGAGTACACAATTGGCTTCAACCATTTCACTATTGCAAAAAACAAGCAGTTAAACCTTCGCTGCGCTCAGGTGCTGCTTGTACTTGTTGGGCATGTGGCGCAATTCTACATGCGAGATATGTTTTTCCGAGTCGAATTTTTATATGATTTTTTACAGCAGGGGGCGGAGCCCCCTGTAATTTCATTTTTAAAATGCAGGGCGCATAGAATTATTTTTCTAAGGTACTTTTCTTCCGGTACTTTTCTTCACCCCCGGCGCATAGAATTATTTTTCTAAGGTACTTTTCTTCCTGATCTTTTTTTTTCTTTTCCAGGGGTCTCCGCCCCCTGGGACCCCCGGCGCATAGAATCATTTTTCTACAGTACTTTTCTTCCTGATCTTTTTTTTCTTTTCCAGGGGGCTCCGCCCCCTGGGACCCCCGGCGCATAGAATCATTTTTCGACAGTACTTTTCTTCCTGATCTTTTTTTTTCTTTTCCAGGGGGCTCCGCCCCCTGGGACCCCCGGCGCATAGAATCATTTTTCTACGGTACATTTCTTCCTGATCTTTTTTTCTTTTCCAGGGGGCTCCGCCCCCTGGGACCCCCGGCGCATAGAATCATTTTTCTACGGTACTTTTCTTCCTGATCTTCTTTTCTTTTCCAGGGGCTCTGCCCCCTGAGACCCCCGGCGCATAGAATTATTTTTCTAAGGTACTTTTCTTCCTGATATTTTTTTTCTTTTCCAGGGGGCTCCGCCCCCTGGGACCCCCGGCGCATAGAATTATTTTTCTAAGGTACTTTTCTTCCTGATCTTCTTTTTCCAGGGGCTCTGCCCCCTGAGACCCCCGGCGCATAGAATTTTTCTTCTTTTCCAGGGGCTCTGCCCCCTGAGACCCCCGGCGCATAGAATTATTTTTCTAAGGTACTTTTCTTCCTGATCTTTTTTTCTTTTCCAGGGGTCTCCGCCCCCTGGGACCCCCGGCGCATAGAATCATTTTTCTACAGTACTTTTCTTCCTGATCTTTTTTTTCTTTTCCAGGGGGCTCCGCCCCCTGGGACCCCCGGCGCATAGAATCATTTTTCGACAGTACTTTTCTTCCTGATCTTTTTTTTTCTTTTCCAGGGGGCTCCGCCCCCTGGGACCCCCGGCGCATAGAATCATTTTTCTACGGTACATTTCTTCCTGATCTTTTTTTCTTTTCCAGGGGGCTCCGCCCCCTGGGACCCCCGGCGCATAGAATCATTTTTCTACGGTACATTTCTTCCTGATCTTTTTTTCTTTTCCAGGGGTCTCCGCCCCCTGGGACCCCCGGCGCATAGAATCATTTTTCTACAGTACTTTTCTTCCTGATCTTTTTTTTCTTTTCCAGGGGGCTCCGCCCCCTGGGACCCCCGGCGCATAGAATTATTTTTCTAAGGTACTTTTCTTCCTGATCTTTTTTTCTTTTCCAGGGGGCTCCGCCCCCTGGGACCCCCGGCGCATAGAATCATTTTTCGACAGTACTTTTCTTCCTGATCTTTTTTTTTCTTTTCCAGGGGGCTCCGCCCCCTGGGACCCCCGGCGCATAGAATCATTTTTCGACAGTACTTTTCTTCCTGATCTTTTTTTTTCTTTTCCAGGGGGCTCCGCCCCCTGGGACCCCCGGCGCATAGAATCATTTTTCTACGGTACATTTCTTCCTGATCTTTTTTTCTTTTCCAGGGGGCTCCGCCCCCTGGGACCCCCGGCGCATAGAATCATTTTTCTACGGTACTTTTCTTCCTGATCTTCTTTTCTTTTCCAGGGGCTCTGCCCCCTGAGACCCCCGGCGCATAGAATTATTTTTCTAAGGTACTTTTCTTCCTGATCTTTTTTTTCTTTTCCAGGGGGCTCCGCCCCCTGGGACCCCCGGCGCATAGAATTATTTTTCTAAGGTACTTTTCTTCCTGATCTTTTTTTTTCTTTTCCAGGGGGCTCCGCCCCCTGGGACCCCCGGCGCATAGAATCATTTTTCTACGGTACATTTCTTCCTGATCTTTTTTTCTTTTCCAGGGGTCTCCGCCCCCTGGGACCCCCGGCGCATAGAATCATTTTTCTACAGTACTTTTCTTCCTGATCTTTTTTTCTTTTCCAGGGGGCTCCGCCCCCTGGGACCCCCGGCGCATAGAATCATTTTTCGACAGTACTTTTCTTCCTGATCTTTTTTTTTCTTTTCCAGGGGGCTCCGCCCCCTGGGACCCCCGGCGCATAGAATCATTTTTCTACGGTACATTTCTTCCTGATCTTTTTTTCTTTTCCAGGGGGCTCCGCCCCCTGGGACCCCCGGCGCATAGAATCATTTTTCTACGGTACATTTCTTCCTGATCTTTTTTTCTTTTCCAGGGGTCTCCGCCCCCTGGGACCCCCGGCGCATAGAATCATTTTTCTACAGTACTTTTCTTCCTGATCTTTTTTTTCTTTTCCAGGGGGCTCCGCCCCCTGGGACCCCCGGCGCATAGAATTATTTTTCTAAGGTACTTTTCTTCCTGATCTTTTTTTCTTTTCCAGGGGGCTCCGCCCCCTGGGACCCCCGGCGCATAGAATCATTTTTCTACAGTACTTTTCTTCCTGATCTTTTTTTTTCTTTTCCAGGGGGCTCCGCCCCCTGGGACCCCCGGCGCATAGAATCATTTTTCTACGGTACATTTCTTCCTGATCTTTTTTTCTTTTCCAGGGGTCTCCGCCCCCTGGGACCCCCGGCGCATAGAATCATTTTTCTACAGTACTTTTCTTCCTGATCTTTTTTTTCTTTTCCAGGGGGCTCCGCCCCCTGGGACCCCCGGCGCATAGAATTATTTTTCTAAGGTACTTTTCTTCCTGATCTTTTTTTCTTTTCCAGGGGGCTCCGCCCCCTGGGACCCCCGGCGCATAGAATCATTTTTCTACAGTACTTTTCTTCCTGATCTTTTTTTTCTTTTCCAGGGGGCTCCGCCCCCTGGGACCCCCGGCGCATAGAATCATTTTTCGACAGTACTTTTCTTCCTGATCTTTTTTTTTTCTTTTCCAGGGGGCTCCGCCCCCTGGGACCCCCGGCGCATAGCATCATTTTTCTACAGTACTTTTCTTCCTGATCTTTTTTTCTTTTCCAGGGGGCTCCGCCCCCTGGGACCCCCGGCGCATAGAATCATTTTTCTACGGTACATTTCTTCCTGATCTTTTTTCTTTTCCAGGGGGAGTTGAAAGGATAAAAACAAAAACCCTAAACCAACCCGTGGTCGATCCAGCGAAGTTCTGATTTGCAGGCGACTTATCTGCCACTGCGCTTTAGAAACACGTGTTCGCTGGTTGTTGAACATTGCATATGTAACACGTGAAATTTGACCCCAATTTGCACTTATTCGGTCATAACTACAGTATCCCGATAGGTGGAGATTTGGAATAAGTCCAGTCCGTTTATAAAAAATTACGACTATCGTCTCTCAAAATTTCAAGCAAATAACTATATTCCGAAGAGAGTTATTAAGACAAATCGAGCCAGACAAATATCGCGACATCCATATATACATATATATAAGAAAACATACAAACATTTTTTGTTACACGTGCGTTTTATAATAGTAATCTCAGGTCCATCAACAAGAAAAAGATGCTCGAAAGTTGGGTAATCCATGGTATCACCGATTTTGATCGAATTCGGAGGGTTGACATGTCGATGTCTGTGCTCGCCTCTCAACGCCGTCTCCAATCACTCGATCTTATCATTACTGACAATGAGAAGTGGATAGTCTACCCTAATATTGCACGGAAGGCCGCTTGTGTAAATGACGATTCTCCTGCTCCAGGCGTTTCCAAAGCTGATTTTCATGGCAAAAAAATGATGCTCTCCGTCTGGTGGTCTGTTCGTGGTATAGAAAATTGGGAGACTTCAAAGGCTGGTACTATTATGAACAATGAACTCTATGTTCGTCATCTACGAGCCCTTGAAGCTCATCTCATTTCTACTCGCGAAGCCGATGCAAAAATCTATCTTCAACACGACATCGCTCGACCCCATGATAGTAAACTAACCAAGACCGAGCTACTCGATTAAGATTGAGATTATTACATGACACGTGAGTGAGGGTTGACAGATTATGCCGTCTCCCACAAATCTTTTAATTGCTTGAATCTTACCAAAATTAAATCTTACCACAAGTTGAGTTTCCTCAACCCCACTGCAGTTGTTCGAGATCACTTGTACAATTGCGTCAACCGTGTCTGCAAATGATAAATATTATTTTTCTGTGAAAAAAGTGAAAATTCAAGAGAGCTACAGTTCAATCGCTCTGGTCTGACCAGTTTCTCCTTTTTTTAAATCAACATTTTTTGAACTTTTTACCACCGCTTTTTGACCAGTTTGACAGATGAGAATCTTTGGAAAATAAAAATATATCTAGTGGACATTTTCCGGTCATAACGAGACGATCTGTCAATGACCACAATGAAATGAGAATCTGTTTTAAAGACTTTTCAAGGATGAAATCAGAATATCACGATTGGAAATTTCTCAACTCACTCGACAAGGGCTGGATGAATCGATTGAAGATCTCTTCATCTTCATTTATGTCCGACACCAAAAGCCGCATCAAGGCTTCGTAGAACACCGTTCGTTGCTTCATGGTGGCGAAGTCAACTGATGGTCCCAAGAACGTAAAGTTCTCAGGCTGAAAACAGTCTCATCATTAAAATGGTAACAACTAGCTGTTGAACCTACGCTGCGCTCAGGCGTTTTGCGTATTTTTTTTGGGTGCTCGTTTTCTTTGCTACCGATGAACTCAAGCGCAGGAAATGATTTTTCTCATATAAGCTACTTTCTTTCAAGTTTTTCAGTTTCAGGGGTTTCCCGGCGAACGATAAACTTTTCTATTCCCGGGGGCTTCGCCCCCTGGGAGACCAAGTGCACAAAAGTATTTTTCTACTCCTGGGGGCTTCGCCCCCTGGGAGACCAAGTGCACAAAAGTATTTTTCTGCTCCCGGGGGCTTCGCCCCCTGGGAGTCCAAGTGCACAAAAGGGTTTTTCTACTCCCTTTTTCTACTTAACATCGTGGGGGGGATATGACCCATGAAATTTGTTTCCTTCATATCTGGACCTCTGGTACACGAGTAACAGTACCAAAACAGACGTAACCGAACCTATAGGGACGAGCAGTGGTCCTATTTTAATTTCTATGAAATAAAATTTTCTAGACCTTTCTACTAGGTTGTTCGATTTTCACTTGTTCGAGTACTCCGTGTTTCATATAAGAAAATAGTCATGCAAAAATCCCATAAGGAGATGGAATGGAACCCGCGATGTCATCGCAAATCTTACGCTATAGACCATTCAGCCACGCATGATCGATTTGTGATAATGCTCTTTTGAATACTAGAACTAAAAATTACCGTGTGATTGTTCAACAACAACTGAATTTCGGACAGCCTGAATAGTTTGCGCACTGCTGTGTAGCCCATTGACAAGTCTTTGAGCAATGACAGGGACATTTCGAGAAGTTCTGCGTTGAGCGGCCAGTATTTGAGGTTCGTTATGCTGCAATTTTCGTGTTATCTATTGTGTTTTCCGAATTTAATGAAAAAGACAATGAAACCCTTATTTACGCTGTCTAGTTCATCTGAGAATGAGCGGCAATACAATATTTCTATGGGGTTTCCGACTTTTTGAACTCACGACTTCCGGTTGCCTACTCTTGTTGAAAAAATCTACTTCCGACTTCCGTGAAAGTTTCACTTCAGACCTCCGACTAACGTTTGGGTAAATGTTACTTAATAATAATAACCTAATTCCTTGAGAATAAAGTTTATAAGCTTCGTGACGGCCAGCAATAGCCGCAATGAGCACAGATAATGGGCGTGGGAACCGTAGGAGAACCTTTTGAAAAGCTGCTCCGGTCACTTCCGTGCAAAGGTGTAAACGTCCAAAACTCACATTTTCTGAACAATAACCCTCAGCATGTCTACTTCGTCAGCAATTTGCAGTTCATCGTTCAGCTTGTCATAGACAGAGCTGACTCTCGAAACCTGTAAGAGGAGCATTCATTCGAATAGCGAGTAAAATAAAACCTGATCCACGATGTAAGACTTTCGGAATTGCTCGAGTAGGTAGATGAAGGATATCTCGAGACGAACTTTACTCTCCATTCGTTTACCGGTTGGCTGGCCATATTGAAGGGAATCATCGCTGTATCGCATCATAGACAGGCATCTAAAGTTGATTCAGTTAGTAAAAGAGAAAAATCGTGGAAATTCGGAAACTCTGGTTAACGAGACCATTGAACGTTAAATCAACGAAATTTTAATTTCAACAAAACTTTTAAAGGTTAAAATACCGGTTTCTACTTTTGACAGACCTGTTAAAAGTTAAATCAGCTAATATTCCAAATTCAACTAGAAGTACTGTCAAATTAAGATTCCGTTCATTTTTTGATGCTTCTTTTGTTGAAAAATGTAATGTAAATCGAAAAACAAAACGGAAAAATCACTGATTTTTTTTTTGAAAATTTCAATTTTAACGAAAATATTGATCGTTGCATTAACGATTTTTCAGACGTTAAATCCCGCAACCAGGCCTTAAGAATTCTAGAGTTAAAAGAGCAAATGAGTGAGCATGACGTTGACAAAAATTGTGTCTTCCGTGGTAGAGTGGTCAAAGGCCATGCTTTCTCTTTCCTATTGGCAATGTAAGCAAACCCAATCGTACTTCATCAGGTATTATTGTAATTTTCAAGCGATCCAAATTCACCTCGCCATCATCTCTCCATCCAGCCTATCACATGTCTCGTTTGCTGACCCGGAGGTCTTTCCAAAGATTGCAGTACCCACAAGTGTGATTATCCAGCTGAGCCGCCCTTCTGCTATCAGTTGATTCGTTTCCTGTAAAAGATCATCTCATATTGAACTCATTTTCTTATTATAATCACAAGTCATTAACCGGTCCGTGGCCCTAGTAACTTCCTTGATTAGCACCCCACGAAAAATTCAATCTCGAGTTTTTAAATTTTAAAGCAAGATCAATGATAGCACGAAAACCAATTGTTTTCCTTTTCCTGCAAGCTCATTCATTTTTTGTTGCCATGTCGCAGGTCGAATCAAACTCAAACTTGGCATGCACATCCGCGTTAATCAGAGCTTTCGAGTAGTGAATAGTTCGTCTTGATACAATGCCTATGAGTCAAGAACAAACTGTGGCAGAACGGGCACGTTTGAATACCTTAGGTGAGACAACAGATACCGCGCAGCAGCGCGCGGACCAACAATTTGAAAACTAGCTTTGCACCCCCGGGCCACGGTGCGCTTTCGAACAGCGATTAGACTGTCTCGAGCCGATGCCCGAAGGCTGAGAACGGACCACGGAAACAGGTTGTGACCAAATTTCATTGTATTGATTGAATTGACTCACATCGAGCGACTTGTCCATCCACCTCTGAGCACTTTCGTCAAACTGTTGTGCTAGGAGCTTGTAGGTACTCTCGTACTCACAGCGGCAGATGATTGCCAGCAGCTCATTGATCTGAATGGTGGAGCCCATGTCGTCCAGTGGCTCGTCAGCCCCATCTCTGAAATCCAGACTTTTGTTTAGCATGGTTCCTTTTTCTATTACTTTTTCTTCAACGTTCTAACATAATCAACACTACCAATCAGTTCTTCGTGGTTATCTGTCACTATTGTTAATATTCAACAGAGACTTCAAGAAAAATCTTATGTTGCAGTACAAAAATGGTCAGTACTGCGGGATGTTTCTGTTATGTGTATGTGACTAGTTATGACTCTCTTCTGGTCAAAGAAGACTAACCTTACAACTTGTTCAACATGCGCCAGTCGACTTTCCGTGAAGGCAGTCATGATTTCTGGGCAGTAGACGTTGAGCATGTGCTCGTCGTTTGACTTTATGTACACGACTGAAGTGACCATTCTCTGCCAGAATGACAACAAGAAGTATGTGCTGTTTTGGGAGAATTCTACCATCTGAAACGTGATTTTTGAATTATTTGACACAGATATAGAGTTTTCTCTTATTTGCAGTTCATAAAGTGTACGATATAGTTATTCCGTGGAAATGATTAGATCAGTCCGCCTGCGACGCCTGTTTCGGCTTGAGATGGGCAAATCGCCAGTCATTGGCTAACGATTGGCTATCCTCTTTTCATCAGCCAAATTCATTGGCGAGCGACTGGCTATTCAATTGGCGAAATGATACCATATGAACAACACCATCTTCAATGTCGAGAAGGCTCAAAAAGCGCAACTCCAGGCGCTCGCCAATTGAATAGTCAATCGCTCACCTGTGCCATTGGCTAACGGAAAAAGGATAGCCAATCGTTAGCCAATGACTGGCGATTTGCCCATCCCTAGTGGTACCCAACATCGTATACTAGAAGTCCGGATATGCAAGGAAGAATATTTTATGTGTCACAAAGGTAATGCGTGTCCTCGTAGTGATTATAATCGAATTCAATATCGAAAAATGAATTGAATATACCTGATTCTGACAAAACTATCATCAAAAACCCAGATAAAACAGTCTATTTGAATTCAAAATCTAAAAAAACATACTCTAACACTATGAACCGTGAACTGCGCCAACAGCTGAACCATTTGCGTATACGACGGAGTGTTGATCAGCTCGGACAACTGATAGTTGGTCTTCAGACGGGCAATGACACGACAAAACTCGTGAAAAGCGCCCTAAAGATTTACTTGAATCTTTGTTTTTTTAATGGAAAACACCTGTTCAGACAACTTTTCATTGTTCTGAATGACGGATACAACTCCATCAGTCAACCTCGTCAGATAATTTTGTCGTTCAGGTCCCGAGAACAGTGTTCTTCTGATGCTGGCGAGTTGGGCAAGGATGCTCATGATCTGGAAGATAGTTTTGTGGGATAACAAACATCATGTGGAGAGTTGTAAAAATCATATCAACGAGTCGCTTCTAGAAGATGATTCGACCTTTTCGGACTGGAAATATATAATTGATTGCGATTCACGAATTTGATGGACTATAAACAGTATAAATCAGAGTTGCACGGAATTCCGACTTCCGCCCTTTTTTCACTTCCGACTTCCGACTTCCGTCAAAAACTTTTTTTTGTGAAAAATGACGAAAAAACCGTGAAATCGTTTCTACTCAGTCTGGAATTGACCTATCACCTGTTGAGAATGCGCGAATATACAACTTATCTGGGTTTTTCCAACTTTTTTGCACTCCCGACTACCGATGAAAAAAATTCTACTTCCGACTTCCGCCCTTTTTTCCCTTCCGACTTCCGTGAAAAAATTTCACTTCCGACATCCGACTTCGGTTTTGAAAAATTTTACTTCCGTGCAACTCTGGTATACATGGTTGAGGCTTTCGTGTTTGAGCAGACCTTCTCAAGCTATCGAACTTGTCTATTAACAGAATTGGTTTTGGACGCCTGTAAAAAACAGACTGCGTTTTACTAAATGCCAAAATTGCTTCGATCTGGTTGGTTGCTTCGATCTAACGTTGATTTTTCGAGATAAAAATACCTTCTGACTCGACGTTTGTGGAAGCTTGTGATACAGTCTGAACATCAATTCGACAATCCTACCATCGATGAACGCTAAAGAATTTTTGGAAACTATACAGCATCAAGACTTACTAGTCTTCCATGCCGTCGGAATCTGAACACTGTTGTTGTCGTCTCCAGTTTCGTCTGCCAGACTTCCGATGTAGTCGAAGAGAAGGCAGTTCAGACACAGCTCCAGCACCGACTCGACAAACGTTAGCTAAAGTCAAAAAATAGTAAGACGTAAACTCTAATTTATAGATAAATGACAAAAACACTAAAAGTATTCTGAATCTGGAAAATACCTGCTGTTGAGAGAGATCTCTATCCACAATATCCTCCAAAACGCTCTTCGACAACAAAAATATGTCGTATAACTTCGAGTCGCGGAACATGGAGAGGCACTTGCGATGCTTGTTGACAGCGTCCATACCGAGATTCTGAACGAATTTCTCCAAATGTTTCACGCAGATGTAAACTTACAGAGTTCATGTCACTGACCAAAAGAGAAAGAAGCTGTACTGCCAGGAGACTCTCGGAGATGTTTTGCTGTAAGAAATATTGAAAAGTTCTGATGTGGACATCAGAGTTGCAAGGCATTCCGACTTCCGTTCTTTTTTCACTTCAAACTTTTGTTTTTTTTTAAATTAACTTCCGACTTCCGTTTAGAAAAATCTGCTTCGTGCAACTCTGGTGGACATCACTGCGGCTTTCGCGTTTAAGAACCCCCAACCGAGTCGAATAACAATTTCATAACTCACAATATTAACAGTCTTGATGAGACTCTCAACCGGTTCACGGAACGGGTACGCTTTATCATCAGAGTCGTCAATTTCAGCACTTCGCTTGAAAATCCACTCCTGTTTTGTCAATCGTGCGAAAAGTTGACATAGACTGGAGGTTAAGTACTGTGGGAACGACGGAGCGCCTTGGCCCAACATGTTCAATATGAACTCAGCTGAAATATACCATACCATCGTCGTCAATGTTACTTGAGAGCTTACCGAGTTGAAGCTTCTGTTCAGAAGTAACGTTTGACTTCATACTGATCAATTTCATCAGTGTCGTGCTAGCAACCATCGGTGCATACGGGTATTCTCCACGAGTGAGCAGGAGCATGCATCTTTGTAAGCACTCCTGCGACTCTGTCAACTCTGCCAAGTTTTTTTCAGCCACCTGGCGAGTCTCCAAGTCCGTGCTGGTGTAGAGATTCTTACAGAGCTCATTTAGAGCCTAAAATTTGTTTTGTTCGCGTCTCAGTTAGATGGACTTACCGTTAGTTCCTCCATACTAACGCGATACGATCCAGCTGTTCAATATGAGTTTATTTCTTCTGAAAAAATGAACTTTCCTACGAAAACGAAGTAGTAAGAAGGAAAGGAAAATAAATAATCACGAAAACAAAAAAACGGAAAGAGAACGAAGTTTCAGCTTACACTGCATGTCGTAATTCGAATTTTATTTTTTTTGAAATCACTTTTTTTGTTTTTCTCTCCTTTTGTCACATATACGAAGGTACTTCCAGGCGTCGGACGAATCAGTAACAACATATCGAAATGGTGAGTATTAAATTGCACTTCAAAACCTAACTCGTTATTTATTATAGGCAAGAAATGCGGAAAAGGCTATGACTGCTTTGGCGCGATGGAGGCGCATGAAGGAAGAAGAAGAGAGGGTAAGGAATTTTGATGTGGAACGAAAATATATTGCTTTTTCAGGGTCCAATAGCCAAACGCCCACATGATACCGCAGACTGTAGGAGTTTGAACGATGCGGAACGTTTCCGGCGGGAGCTTATCAAGGATACTTCGAAAAAAATCGCTGCAATCCAAAATCCCGGTCTGGGCGAGTTCAAAATCCGAGATCTCAACGACGAAATTAACAAACTTATTCGTATAAAGGAAGCCTGGGAGAAACGGATAAAAGAACTTGGTGGTACGGATTATAAGTGAGTTGCTGGTTTTTTTCCATTTCAGAATATAATTTTCAGGAGATATGCTGCACGAGATCTTGATTCAGAAGGTCGTGAAGTATCTTCAGCAAAAGGGTATAAATACTTTGG
>OZ022250.1:2358460-2363460 GCA_963978915.1 Caenorhabditis parvicauda | reverse complement strand
TAGGCATGAATTAGTGAGTCGTGAGGTAAACAAGTCATGGCTGTTGTCATCCCTTTCACTGGATGCGGTCTGTAATGGAAGATTTTTGAATTGGAGAGAATAGATTAAGTATAAATTGAATGGAAGCATGCTAAAATTGTATACTGTGGCGAGCATAAACATTCCCTTGCTTTGTTGTCCGATTGCTTTCAAACTTTCAATGAGTTTGCTTCAAAGTTCGAAAACGTATTCAGATTTATCTGAAGTCGATAAATTTCAAAATGAGAATAAATTCCTTCGACTGTGAAGGTCACTTGGTTTTTCTCGAATTCACAGCTTCTGAGCTGCCAAACCATTAGGAACTGAGAAAATTTTATCGAAGCAGAGTTAGGAAACGAAAAAAACACATATTTCTTACAGAACTAGCATATTACCGAAAAACAGAAAGTGGAAATGTTTCTGTTCGCCACTGCATGTTTTTCGAACATAATTTCCCCCTATTTCAGTACTTTGATGAATCTCGAAAGTTTTTTTTCAATTTTGTCGAAACAGAGTTGATTTAAAAGAATTTGATGAATTTTTATGCCTAGCAGTCATGTCCCTATAAATTTTATAACCCGTGTTCGGACTAATGAACTGTCACACAACTATAATAAAGAATACGAATATTATAATAAATGAAAAAAATTGCAGAGCATTATAATAAAAAATATGAGTATTATGTTGCCAAAAACTATGACCTACATATTATTATAATATTCGTATTTTTTAAAATTATAATTGTGTGACAGTTCTTTATAATACTCGTATTTGGTTACCCGAGCAGAAGGACCGGGTAGTTTTTCTTCTATCAGACTTTCGTATGAGTCTCTGCAAGCTTATAGATTTGAAATAGAATAAAGTTGGTATTTTTTCCAAGAAAACGCCAAATCTTTGAGCCGATAAGATCAGATCATAAAATTCTGTTTGTTCTGCAAATTGCAAGGTTAAAACATCTATTACGCGTCTCGCACAAAAAGCGCAAAACTATACGAGCTATTTCTAGCATTGAAAGACATGTTTTTCAAGGATCATAACTTAACTAATGAGTAAAATCTGGTGAATGCCACGTTTTGCACTAATACTGCTTGATCTTCGATGTTTTGAACGGCCCGTCATGATTCTTGTACATTCTGACTGGTCTCCTAGGTTTTCGAATAGGCTGAAGATGATAGAACTGCTTTCAAAAGTTGCGGAACCGACCTGGTTTTTGAGTTATGGTCGATACCAGTTTTACATGTAAATTTGGATGAAATCGCACACTCCCTTGTTTCTACCGACTGTAACTCAAGAACCAGGTCGGTTCCGCAACTTTTGAAAGCAGTTCTATCATCTTCGGCCTACTCGAAAACCTAGGAGACCAGTCAGAATGTACAATTTCGCGGCATTCCCTTCTTAGGTAAGGTTGGGAAAATAAAAGATCTGTCTCTTGGAAACGCGGGCAAGCGAAGATTTTGTGAATCATCACTTTTTGTAGTGAAAATAAGTATTCTACCTACTCAGGATAAATCTGGTCGAAGTTATTATAATCCCACTAGATTAATGAATAATTTGATCAGCTCACCTCTGAATCCGCAGGCAGGAAGCACCTTCGCATAGAGCACATGTATCCGACGTATGGCACTCGGAGCCGTCCAGACACCATAAACAGATGGCAACTGGAAGTTATGATTAGATCAAAAGTTATAATGAAGCGGGCAAAAGTTTAGATACTTTTTTTGAAAAAACTTCAATCTGTCTTCATAACGAGACAACTCTCCTAATTTTCACTAATTTACCTTTTTTAAAATTTACTTCTATGTTTTTTTTTACTTGAAACAATTTTGGTGACAAGAATGTCAATAAAAAATGGAGCTTTGAAACAATAGGCATCACTGACACCACAACCTGACTGCACTAGTAACAAGAGTAAGACTAAGCCTGAAAGCCTAAGCTTAACCTAAGATAAAATAGTGCTCCATGACACTGCTGGCACCACGCGTGTTGTCATGTGCCTTTCAATAGGCAAAATGTAAACCGCAGAGTGTCCGCAGAGCGCATATTCGCAGAGTCAACTTTTTTTTCAGGCTTCGGAAAATTCCAAATAACAGGTACGGTTCCTAAATAGGGCTTAGATAAGGTTCTAAGCACAAGTACGTTCCGAAAATGGGGGTTCGATTTTTTCTAAGCCTGATATAAGAAGAACTCTGCGGTCGCTCTGCGACTTTGCGCTCTGTCTGCTGTTTACATTTTGCCCTTACACTTTTTTAAATAACAGATTTAACTTTTTTAAATAACAGATTTTTTTTGCCGTACTTCAACTCACCCGGTAGAAAGCAGGTCCAGATAGCAGCACAACGTTGAAAGTTCATGAGCGCATCACGATGACCTGCTGCCTGTGCCTGTTCGATTGTGAGCTGCTGTAACGTTCAGACAAAGTCGAATTAGCGAGTTGGTAAAAGAAAGAGGAATTTGCATAGTGAAAGGGGAGCGAGTCTTCATGAAGAACACGACGGCATACATTTCAGATTAAGCTGCTCACTCACTTGTTGATGCCCTATATGGGGTGGAGGGAGGGGGAGATGACTGTTAGAAATGGGAAGTATATTTGAAAAATGAAATAGTCAGAAAAGATTATGGGAAATAACCAGAAATTATGTTTAAACCGTTTGAAATGGATAGAGGAGATTTCGAAAAATTTGGAATTGGAAAATCTGAATGAAACTGTCAGAAAAAATTATGGAAACCATAAGAAGTTTGTCAGAGATGGGAAACAATCAGAAACAGTATAGAAATGATGATAAAACTGTTAGAAAATTATAGCAGATTTGAAGTTATTGCAAGACATTGAAAAGGTTCAAAAACCTGTTGGAAATGGAAATCGTAAAGGAAATAGTAAAAAAAAGATTGTTGAAATTCAATAAAAATGAGAAACAATCAGGTACAATATAGGAATAATAAAAAAACTGTTAGAAATTAAAACGTATTAAAACAAACTAATTGTGATTCAAACGCATGGTAAGAAGTGTGACTATGAAGTTTTCATTCGATATGTCTGTTAGAAAGGTTACCGAAAGATGATAACAAGTAGGAGGGTAAATAATATGTGTAGTAGCATTATTGTGAAGATACCCAACAATGTAGTCGTCGTGAAGTCCGAAAGTTGAAAGTAGAAAACATGACTCCAATTGTGTGTAATTATAAGTCTGGAACAAAGGCATTTGTCAGGAAAGCCGTTTACGGATGAATCAAAGCTCTAGAGAGGTTTTGAAGGTGTTTCCTTGAGTTTGAAATCAAAAAAATCCTTCCTTCTCGTCACAAATCGTAACGGAAAAATTTTTAAAGGAGGTAAAACTAACCTTGAAAATAATCTGCAACGTTTATAAAAATGAAAAAACGAGGAAAACAGATTAAAACATCAGCAAAAATATTCGAAAATTAAATAATAAGGCGAGTGCGCTCCGCGGAGGGTCGGCAGCGCGGTTGCAGAGCGGCTATATGCACTTATCACTGGTTCGCAGTGTGCGGTGGTCTAAGTTATCTAATTTGGAGGGCGAGGTAATTTAGTGGTAAAACTGTTTCTCTAACAGCGGTAGAAACAGTGATTCATACAATATGTTAGGCTTTGTAAAGAGGAGCATCGTGCAAGTAGGAAGGAAATTTACGAGGAAGATGAAGAGGTTGAAGAAAGGTTGTTATTATATGTTAGGCACTGTAAAGAGGATCATCGTTCTCGAATCAATGAGATACTTGGTGTGGAGCAACATTTCGGCGGTAAGAAACTTTGCTGTCTCACTGCTATGATTTGTCAGGCATTGTGAAGAGAAGCGTCGTTCTCGAATCAAAGTGAAACTTGGTGTGGAGCAACATTTTGGCGGTAAGAAACTTTTCTGTCTGCTATGATATGTTAGGCACTGTGAAGAGGAGCGTCGTTCTCACGATAAGGTGCTTGAAGGAGGTTAATTGGCAAGGCATAATTTTCTTACTGACGATGTGTTAGGCACCGTGAAGAGGAGCATCGTTCCTAGCCTAAAGTGCAAGTAGGAGAGAAGTTGACAAGGCATACGAGAAAACAGGAAAAATTCAGTCGGATCTGATGAAATTCTGAATAATTCAGTTCGCCGACGAGTTTTAGTGCACTAAAGGCAAGTTGGAATGAATGGACGATATATTCTAGGTTATTAATAATTAAGTTCTTTCAAGATTAGGAAATAGTTACATGGGATACTAAAAAGGGAGAGGAAAAGTGATTTTATGGACTCTTCAGAAGAAATGTTAGAGTTTTTCAGAATTGTAGGATTCATTCACTTATAATATGGCCAAAAATGAACGGATATTTTCGAATTGAGCACATTTGAATCTCTTTAATCACCAAAAAAGTACTCTGGTAGGACCAAATGAAACAGAACCGTTATACAATCTGGATTCAGCGCACTGAAATCTAATTATGAACAAAATTTCAACAAAACCGGTGTACAAAGAGCCTTACGCACTTTTTGGACGTTTCTTAGTGAAAAAGTTGATTTTTTTAATCTGTTGATATTTTTGTCTCTCTTGATAAAACTATGTTTTATGAAGAGAAACAGGCATGCAGACTTTGTACATAACTGGGAAAATTTCAAAGGTTGACACCCGGAATTAAGATGAAATTGCTATTTCTCACATTGGAGGAGATTCACTAAACAAGTGGTTGACTTCAAACTATTAAATTGATTCAACCGGAAACATTAGAAGATGTTAAAATATATTCTCAATAATCATTATTTCAAATTTCCACAAATGAGTATGGTTATTCAAACTTTAACGAAATGAATGAAATTTTTGAGAAAGTAAGTAGACATAACAGAAGTAAGAGAGAGAGAGAGAGAGAGGCAGAGTCAAGACAATAAAATGGAATTAAGAATTTTAATTCAATTTTTTCAACCTCATAAAAATTCTAAAATCAGAGACTTTTCCGACTTCCAGAGTTATGATAAAGAAGTGGTCCGGTCTCGACTTGTTTT
>OZ022250.1:2350960-2355960 GCA_963978915.1 Caenorhabditis parvicauda | reverse complement strand
TAATGCAACAACCTGCGAGGGGTCCCAGAGGTCACACGTGAAGCGCTAGAAAAAAATGTGCAGCGATCGTGACTCGCTAAACGCGACTTTGGGTGGATTGGTTGAAATCTCTCTCTCCCTCTCTCCCTCTCTCTCTCTCTCTCTCTCTCTCTCTCTCTCTCTCTCTCTCTCTTTCTATCTATCTCCCTCTCTCTCTCTCTCTCTCTCTCTCTCTCTCTCTCTCTCTCTCTCTCTCTCTTCCTCCCTCTCTCTCTGTGTAAAAAATGAATATTTATTCAGACAGAAAAAACCCGTATAGAAAGATTAAATCGAAATTACTGAATGGTCTCAAATCGGAGCAATTTCCGTTTGGAGCTCGACCTCCTCGAGTCGCCTGAAAACATGTATCAAAGGACGCTTGACTGGACGAATATTATGGAAAGCTTTGCAGCACACAAAGTCCTGATTTCAAATATTGATCGGGATTATCGATTGATTTATAGATGTTTCCTATACGCTTCTATTCTGTAACCTTCATCTCAATTATCAAAATCGATTTTTGTCAATAACAAAATTGTATTTGGAAGATTTTATCTATAAGTTTGGAATATTAATGTCGATCGAAGATTACTCCTATAAGTCTGACTTTTCGAAAATAAAGTAATGAGGTGAGTGTGCTCCGCGGAGAGTTTGCAAAGCGGTTGCAGAGCGGCTATATCTACCTAAACCTGATACGCAGTGTATTTCCCCAACTGACCTCTAGCAAGTGGACTGGTCGTTTCTCCATTGCCTCTATCGACAATGTCTTCCGCTTCGTGAGAATGTCTCACAATATCCGCTGACTGTGCCGTCAGGAACAATGTTTTGCAGCGTTGCCTGCGCATGTTGAATAGTCCTTTCTCTTTTTTGGCTCGGCGGAGCTGGAAATTTTCTCTCTCTCTCTCTCTCCCTCCCTCTCTCTCTCTCTCTCTCTCTCTCTCTCTCTCTCTCTCTCTCTCTCTCTTTCTCTTTCTCTCTCTCTCTTCCTCCCTCTTCTCTCTCTCTCTCTCTCTCTCTCTCTCTCTCTCTCTCTCTCTCTTTCTCTTTCTCTCTCTAATAATATTTATTCATAACGAATAAAAATACTCAAGCTTCAATAACGGCCAGCAATAGCCGCTTGAAGCTCGAACAAATAAAGGGAATGTGGTGACTCTTAGAACCTGTTTCAGAAACTGCCTCCGGTCAGGACAGTGTAGCATTTTTTGCAAAAAAAATGACTTTCTCTCTCTCTCTCTCTCGCTCTCTCTCTCTCTCTCTCTGTCTCTCTGTCTACCTTCAACTTCATCGGGCAATATCGACAGCTCCAAAGCCTTTCTAGCCGCCATAGCAGTGGTGAGGAGCAACTCCATTGATCTAGAATAAATGATTTGAAAAAAATGATGATTATCAAACGAACTCTCTTCCTCTTCTCCAGCCCCAACCAATGCTTGATGATACTTCGGTATTTCGAAGAGAAAATGAGATAGACGAACATTGAGCTAGATGAGTTGAGTGAGATCAATAGATTTGAAAGTTCCACAGAAAGATCGAAGTTTTCTTCGGTAAACACAGAGTCGACGTCTTCCTGGAAAGTACTGGTGTGCTGTGGGTACCTTGTACTTAATACGAAAAACAAGACTGAATCATCGAAGCAAGAATCATTTCATTACAAGGTGCAAAATTTTTTTCTGTGGTAATCAACTTTGATCAAATCTTAGCTTTGTACCTAACCTAAGCCTAAAATTAGAGGTGTCAACAAAGATAAATGAAAAAGATTCGTGACTTGCGATTCTTGATTTATGATTCAGTCTACTTTTTCGTATAAAATATACCTACCTTAACTTTTTTTCTTTGGGTTGAAAAAATGGTTGGAAAAATGAATTTTTTAACATAGGTCCTGTCAAACTTTTAGCATTCTGAACATCCCTCAAAAAATTCAAGCATTCAGAAATGAAAAAAAATTTACAAAATTTTTGTCTTGAAAGGGGTTTTTTCACGTCTCCACGTTTTTATTCCTTTCTCGATACAGTAACCAGAGGCTAGGACTAACATTTACTGATCATTTTTGAATTCCCCGCCACGAAATAAAGTTTCACGTCTCCACGTTTTTATTCCCGTCTCGATACAGTAACCAGAGGCTAGGACTAACATTTACTGATCATTTTGAATTCCCGCCACGAAATAAAGTTTCAACGTCTCCACGTTTTTATTCCCGTCTCGATACAGTAACCAGAGGCTAGGACTAACATTTACTGATCATTTTGAATTCCCGCCACGAAATAAAGTTTCACGTCTCCACGTTTTTATTCCTCTCTCGATACAGTAACCAGAGGATAGGACTAACATTTACTGATCATTTTGAATTCCCGCCACGAAATAAAGTTTCACGTCTCCACGTTTTTATTCCCTTCTCGATACAGTAACCAGAGGCTAGGACTAACATTTACTGATCATTTTGAATTCCCGCCACGAAATAAAGTTTCACGTCGCCACGTTTTTATTCCTTTCTCGATACAGTAAACCAGATGCTAGGACTAACATTTACTGATCATTTTGAATTCCCGCCACGAAATAAAGTTTCACGTCTCCAAGTTTTTATTCCTTTCTCGATACAGTAACCAGAGGCTAGGACTAACATTTACTGATCATTTTGAATTCCCGCCACGAAATAAAGTTTCACGTCTCCACGTTTTTATTCCCGTCTCGATACAGTAACCAGAGGGCTAGGACTAACATTTACTGATCATTTTGAATTCCCGCCACGAAATAAAGTTCCACGTCTCCACGTTTTTATTCCTTTCTCAATACAGTAACCAGAGGCTAGGACTAAACATTTACTGATCATTTTGAATTCCCGCCACGAAATAAAGTTCCACGTCTCCACGTTTTTTATTCCTTTCTCAATACAGTAACCAGAGGCTAGGACTAACATTTACTGATCATTTTGAATTCCCGCCACGAAATAAAGTTTCACGTCTCCACGTTTTTATTCCTTTCTCGATACAGTAACCAGAGGCTAGGACTAACATTTTACTGATCATTTTGAATTCCCGCCACGAAATAAAGTTCCACGTCTCCACGTTTTTATTCCTTTCTCAATACAGTAACCAGAGGCTAGGACTAACATTTACTGATAATTTTGAATTCCCGCCACGAAATAAAGTTTCACGTCTCCACGTTTTTATTCCTTTCTCGATACAGTAACCAGAGGCTAGGACTAACATTTACTGATCATTTTGAATTCCCGCCACGGAATAAAGTTTCACGTCTCCACGTTTTTATTCCTCTCTCGATACAGTAACCAGATGCTAGGACTAACATTTACTGATCATTTTGAATTCCCGCCACGAAATAAAGTTTCACGTCTCCACGTTTTTATTCCTCTCTCGATACAGTAACCAGATGCTAGGACTAACATTTACTGATCATTTTGAATTCCCGCCACGAAATAAAGTTTCACGTCGCCACGTTTTTATTCCCTCTCGATACAGTAACCAGAGGCTAGGACTAACATTCACTGATCATTTTGAACTCCCGCCACGAAATAAAGTTTCACGTTGCCACGTTTTTATTCCTTTCTCGATACAGTAACCAGAGGCTAGGACTAACATTTACTGATCATTTTTGAATTCCCGCCACGAAATAAAGTTTCACGTCTCCACGTTTTTATTCCTTTCTCGATACAGTAACCAGAGGCTAGGACTAACATTTTACTGATCATTTTGAATTCCCGCCACGAAATAAAGTTTCACGTCTCCACGTTTTTATTCCTTTCTCGATACAGTAACCAGAGGCTAGGACTAACATTTACTGATCATTTTGAATTCCCGCCACGAAATAAAGTTTCACGTCTCCACGTTTTTTATTCCTTCCTCGATAGAGTAACCAGATGCTAGGACTAACATTTACTGATCATTTTGAATTCCCGCCACGAAATAAAGTTTCACGTCTCCACGTTTTTTATTCCCTTCTCGATACAGTAACCAGAGGCTAGGACTAACATTTACTGATCATTTTGAATTCCCGCCACGAAATAAAGTTTCACGTCGCCACGTTTTTATTCCTTTCTCGATACAGTAACCAGAGGCTAGGACTAACATTTACTGATCATTTTGAATTCCCGCCACGAAATAAAGTTTCACGTCTCCACGTTTTTATTCCCTCTCGATACAGTAACCAGAGGGCTAGGACTAACATTTACTGATCATTTTGGAATTCCCGCCACGAAATAAAGTTTCACGTCTCCACGTTTTTTATTCCCTTCTCGATACAGTAACCAGAGGCTAGGACTAACATTTACTGATCATTTTGAATTCCCGCCACGAAATAAAGTTTCACGGTCGCCACGTTTTTATTCCTCTCTCGATACAGTAACCAGATGCTAGGACTAACATTTACTGATCATTTTGAATTCCCGCCACGAAATAAAGTTTCACGTCCTCCACGTTTTTATTCCTTTCTCGATACAGTAACCAGATGCTAGGACTAACATTTACTGATCATTTTGAATTCTCGCCACGAAAAAAAGTTTCACGTCTCCACGTTTTTATTCCTTCCTCGATACAGTAACCGGTTGTTAAGACTAACATTTACTGATCATTTTTCCCGTCAAAAACGAAAAAAACCGAGTTTGAGATTGAAAAATGAATGAAATCTTCATCTACATCTGAGAAGAAGTGATTACATTTAGTTGAGTTTCTTTTCAGTTATTCAACTTGAAAAAATTACTTCCGTGTAACTCAACCCTCCTTCGTCCTATCTGGCTGGTTGGCCTGGGATTGTTACAAACGTAAACTTGGACTAGATAGGCTACAAAATTGTGGAGAAAGTGGTATTTTCACAAAAATTGTCACACTAGGTCTCTACACGTTGACCTGGATAGTCACAAAACCCACCAATATGGTGACGTTACTGCTAGAAACATGTGCTGCAGCGCCTTGAACAATCTCATAGATGTTGTTGCAAAAGGCCAAGCAGTTACAGCACAGGAATATGGCGACAAT
>OZ022250.1:2346511-2350760 GCA_963978915.1 Caenorhabditis parvicauda | reverse complement strand
TGAATGAATTGGACAGTGCGACTATGAGTGGGCGACACATGGACCGGGCGACACATGGACCGGACCGGCATCGGACCGTAAATGGACCGGGCATTGGACTGCGGTATGGGCGACAGATGGACCGGGCGACACATGGACCGGACCGGCATTGGACTGTAATTGGGCGACACATGTCCGGGACGACTGTCGCCCATCTACGGTCCAATGCCGGTCCACGAAAAGTTTTGGAGATAGTTCACTGATTTTGGACTTTTCATTGAATCGAGTGCGACTGTAACTTGAGATTTGAATTTTTTGAGAATTTCAAAATTTATTCATTTTTGAATTTGAAAAAAACACTAAAAGAATATTAGAAGGACTTTCAGAATAAATCTTTGTGTCTGAAGGAATATCTAATGGTAACAGTTCGTTTCTTCAATATTTTAAACTTTGAAAAATATTGTCGACAAGTCAAGATCTTTCCTGACTAACTTTGGCTTTTGGTAGTTCACCGTCACATCACAGTCTCTGAACTTCCCGTCAATCTGATCTTTAGTTTCACCGTCTCGATACCTTCTGCCAACCCCAACGTCACTTTTTTATTAGCTCGTAAATTGTAAGTTCCCTCCCACTGTTTTTATGCCGACTTCCAGTTTAGAAAACAATAGAAGACTGGAGTTGACCGACAGTGGTCATGCAAGACATGGAGGAGGTCAGTTTCAACCGTTTGATTTCATTTCATCCGATTTTTAGTCGCACGCGGAAAGTAAAGGATTCAGCGTGATGCCGAGTATTGGAGGTGATTTTTGGTTACCGTATCACTTACTGTAGTTTAGGTTCTTTCAACCTTAAGATACTACTGTAGATATAATTGGTTTTTTTCAAAACTCATTAGCTTTAAGTGATCAAAGAAGTCGATGAAAACGTCGAATTACAAAATACGACGAAGAATGGCTCCAGTGAATCGGTAGCGTCAACGGACTCAAGAAGGATGTGAGTTTGGTAAAAGATCGAACTTTTCAGCTGCATTTTGATAGTCAAAGTGACAGACCACAGCACCACCTGTTTCAGAAGAAGCGTCTCTGAACATCGACATGAAGACAATGAATCGACATCAAAGGACATGCAACCAACGAAATATGCCAGAAGCATGTCTAACGACCCTCAAAGAATGCCATTGTAAGTTTCTGTTTCAGAAAAAGAGTGCCAAAACGATAACAATTTCTTTCATGGAAGTCACCCCATCTTTTCGTGAAACAGATCATACTTTTCAGAAGCGCTCTCTCCAACAGAAGAAACACCGTGGATCACAGTCAAGAAGCCATTGACAAGTTTTTATGAAAGGAATCAGCATACTTATACAGGTAGTTTTTGAATACAAGTAACGTTTCCACTCAAAATTTGACTCATCGGGATGAGTTTTCGAGTATGACAAAGAAAACTGTCGAAATGCTGATAAAAATGATATTTTTAAACGCGAAGCTTTGTCAGTAATAGTTTGTCTCTCTCTCTCTCTCTCTCTCTCTCTCTCTCTCTACGCTCAGATTTTCCAGGACAAAACCAAAACACGTTCAACCGGATCCCAGCACACCTACAACGACGAATGCAGTACCTACGAGAAACTCAAGATAAAAGCGATACTGCCTCACACGTAAGCAGTCCTGGAGCCCTAGGAGAGACAGTGGTCCCGACGGAGAGAAGTTAGTTTTTTGAGACCACGCCCACTAACTCTCTGATTGGCCCCAAGTTTGCAGTCTAGAATTTATGCTCTATAAATTTGTCCCCTTCTCCTATTGGCCAAACTTTGCAGTTCAGAATTTGACCAGTCGCTCTACTGGTTCGCACTTCATCGTAAACAACTAGGACTGCGACATATCTGTCTCTTATTGCTGATAATGGCGTACACTCTGATTGGAGCGGTAGTTTTCTACCAAGTCGAAGGAACTAATGAGAAAGAGGTGATAGTTTTTATGTATTCACTATTTTAGTACAGAATAAAACCGTAGTTTTTTCCGGATTCATTTTAGAATCTGACATCCGATTCCGACGACGTCGTCGGTGACATCGTCGACGACGTCATAAAAAATGAAATTTTTTCTGGGTTCACCTTGGACGTTGTCAGAAACGGATGTCAGAATATGAAATGAATCGGGAAAAAATTTGCGATGACGTCACCGACGACGTCATCGGAATCGAATTTTGAATTCTATGATATCCATACTGGTTAGTCTACTAGAAAAACATCACAATGACTTCAAAAATTGAGCCCCTCACCATTTTTCGCTAAAAAAACTTTTAATGAACTTGAGAGGGAAGAACTGTACATTGGAGTTTGTAGTTCTACTTGGGTGTTCAGAAGGTACCTACCATATGATATCTATTCTTATCATATTAATAATAGAACAAGGGGACCGCCTCCTTTGCTCCGCCCACTTTTCGTGAGGCAAATTTTTGGGTGGTCCTTTTTGGTTTTGATGGGGGGGGGGGGTTGGAGGGAGGGGTTGTGCAAAACTGACCGGGCGTGATTCAAACGCGCGTCGAGCGAGTAGGAATCCAACGCTCTAACCACTCGTTCACCGCTGCACGTTTTTCGTTTGTACTTCACGCGTGACCACTGGGGACCCTCGCAGGTTGTTGCATTGGTTCTAGCCCGACTTGCATTAGTGTTAGCCGAGTTTGGTTTGTTCGGGGAGTGCGAAAGCGAGGAGAGAGAGAGAAAGAGAGAGAGAGAGAGAGAGAGAGAGAGAGAGAGAGAGGGAAGGAGAGAGAGAGAGAAGGAGAGAGAGACTGAGAAAGAGAGGGTGAAAGAGAAGGACAGATAGGAAGAGAGACATAGAGTGAGAGAGAGAGAGAGAAAGAGAGAGAGAGAGAGAGAGAGAGAGAGAGAGAAGAGAGAGAGAGAGAGAGGGAAGGAGAGAGAGAGAAGGAGAGAGAGAGACTGAGCAAGAGAGGGTGAAAGAGAAGGATAGATAGGAAGAGAGACATAGAGTGAGAGAGGGAGAGAGAGAGAGAGAGAGAGAGAGAGAGAGAGAGAGAGAGAGGAGACAGAGAGGAAGAGAGAAATAGAGAGAGAAAGGAAACATTGAGAGAGAGAGAGAGAGAGAGAGAGAGAGAGAGAGAGAGAGAGAGAGAGAGAGGAGACAGAGAGGAAGAGAGAAATAGAGAGAAAGGAAACATTGAGAGAGAGAGAGAGAGAGAGAGAGAGAGAGAGAGAGAGAAAGGAAACATTGAGAGAGAGAGAGAAATGGCAAAGACTTTGTCTCTAAAACCACTTCTTTTTCCATTTAAAAAGTCGGAATTTGTGATGAAAAGGGGCTCTGAGCGTAGCGAGGATTCTCCGTTTGTCATATTAATAATAGAACAAGGGGACCGCCCCTTTGCGCCGCCCACTTTTCGTGAGGCAAATTTTTGGGTGGTCCTTTTTTGTTTTGAATGAGGGGGGAGGGTTAGAGGAAGGGGTTGTGCAAAAGTGGCCTGGACGGGATTAGAACGAGCGTCGAGCGAGTAGAAATCCAACGCTCTAAACACTTCTCGGTCAACGCTGCACGTTTTTTCCTGATCCCTTTTTGCCTGACCATTGGGGGCCCTCGCAGGTTGCTCCATTAGTTCTAGCCGCGTTTGCATTAGTGTTCATTGTGTATGGATTGTACGAGAAAAAGAAGAGAAGAGACCGGGGAGAGAAGGGAAGAAAAGAGAGAGTTAGAAAGAGAAAGTGAGAGAAAGAGAGAGTTAGAGAGAGAGAAAAAGAGAGAGAGAGAGAGAGAGAGAGAGAGAGAGAGAGAGAGAGAGAGAGAGAGAGAGAGAGAGAGGAGAGAGAGAGAGAGAGAGAGAGATTAAAACGTCTGAAGATGTGATTTTGTAATGAAAAAGGGAAAATGTGCTCTGAGCGTAGCGAGGACTTTCTGCTTGTCTATTCTTATGAAAAAAGGCTATTTGGTCACACTGTCTTTCCGCGGCCTGTTCTCAGCTCATAGGAGTCGGATCAGAACGGTGAAAACGCCATCGGAAAGGTACTGTTGAAGCGGAGATGCGCATCAACTTTTCAATTTGATCAGACCGCGCGCTGCTGCGCGGCACGGATTTCCTTAGTTTTGACATTCAAACGTGTCCTCAACGTGATCCATTTATCGCCTAGCATTTTAATTTTCAGAAATGGAGATTTTAAGAAGTTCCAAGTTGTCTGAAAGTTCACGTTTTTTTTTTTTGAAAGACGTTCGTTCACTTTTTCATTCTTTGTTTCGAGTATCAAAACTGGCGTGAAAAAAATGAA
>OZ022250.1:2334011-2341511 GCA_963978915.1 Caenorhabditis parvicauda | reverse complement strand
TTGTTTGATTTTTGATTCAACAATTTCTGCTAGTTGAGATCTATCGTTTGATAGTAATCACTATGTATCCCGTTCGAATTTGAGAGATTTCTCATGCTTCGAATCAACCCTATGAAAGAACATGTTTCATACCTTTTAAGTACTGTAAAACAACAATTACAACCCGATTTGCCGTGATTTTATTGTTTTGCTCTGTTCTCGGACATAAGTAACTTTTCCGGAAAATTTATCAAATTTTGGCTGCTTTATCTCTGTTTTCATGAAAAAGCAATGAATGAAGTGCAAAAAATTGTTTTAACACATTGAAACTACTACCTTTCTCTGTAAAATTTTTTTCTGATCAGGATTGATGTAAAAATCTCCAGAATTGATGCAAAATGAACAAAAACAGACGAAAACAGTGAAAATCGGACCGAAAAAAAGAAGAGGAAACAAGGAGAGCGCGCAGTACAGTATCTTTCTTTCATTCTTACTTTCTTTTCTCCATGTGATTTTTTGAAGTTTTTCATATAATTCAGCTCATTTTGCATCGATTTTGAAAAACTAAGAATCATTTCGGAACAGAAAAATATTTTACATCCATTGGTAACAGTCATGTCATCGATGAAGATGTTGAAACTTTGCTATGGGATATATTTTCCTTAAAATTAACTTTGTAATAAAAAAATGTTTCTTGTCACCAAAAAATTTTGAACTTGGTGAGCTAAGTAAACGAATGGAAGAAAAATATGAAAAATCAATTTTGTCATTTCTTAGAGTCTAAATGACGATGAAACGTGCTTTTTCATGGGGTTGCATGAGAAATCTCTCAAATTCGAACGGGATACATAGTGATTACTATCAAACGATAGATCTCAACTAGCAGAAATTGTTGAATCAAAAATCAAACAACGTTGATGGTTCAGTTTTGGAGATAAGCGTGCGCAAACTTGGTGAAAAATGAAAAATGTGAGTACCGTATCTCAAGAACCAGGCAAACTTTACTTTTAAATTTTGGTACTATACCTTTTGTGGTGATGAAAAAACGATTGAAGTCATAAAAAAGTCGAGAATTTTATTTTGAAAGGTACTTTTGAGAAGTATTTTTTTCAACAGTACATACTAATTCACACGCACAACGAGTTTTTGATTTTTTGTATTCAATCGAAGCATCTTTTCTTTCTCTATGTGATGAGATCAAAAAATAAGGCCGCGCGGATATATGAGTGAAGTTATGAACAAAAAACGGCTGTGCCGAAATCAATCGATAAATTTCAGAAATTTTTATATTGATCGATTTCTCATGTTTATATTACTTTGTTACTAAAATTGTTTTCCTTGAAAAAATGTTTGAAGAAAGATATGATAGTCTGAAGTTTGGAAAAGGCCAAGTTTGGGCAAGTACTGCGAGACTTTGGTAGGACATACTGGAACAGAACCGACATATTTGGATTCAGCGCACTGAAATCTACTTGTGTACAAAATTTCAACTGAAACGGTCTACACACAGCCTAGCGCACTTTTCGGTCGTTTCTCTCGTGAAACGTCTCATATCTTCCTCTACCTGTAAAAAAGTCTGACCTCCGTAAATCGGTTTCTTAGTTACCGTAGCAGTTTCGCTTCGAAAAACATGAACGATTAAGTAATGCGCCTTTAGTTTCAATGGACTGAAAGTAAGAATAATAATTTAATCCACAAAGATCTAACTGTTCGTTGTGAGAGTCCCGACCCTACCGTACTCGGTTTACAAAAATGCGACTGCCGCGAGTTTGAAATCGGTTAGACTTTTTGCTAGATATGTGTATTGATTCAGAACGTAGAGTGAGCCCTCTTTGACGGTGTTCTGAAGCTCCAGTCTCTGAAGTTGTCATAAGATATCCCCGTCTTTCATCGTCTGTAACTTTTTTATCCGATGTTCTTCAGACCCGAGACCAAGTTCACCGAGTTTGAAATGAAAAGTTCTTCTAGATGTGATTGATTTCAACCGTTTCTGAGGTCAAAAATTTTCTGGTCGAAAATCGAAAAAATCCATGGGCTATAGCCCACGAAATTTTTCGATTTTGGAGTCGGAAAAAAATGTTGAGATTTTGAGTGGTATTAGTTCAGGGACACTTAAGATGCACGAAAATCATAGTTTGACGGTGTTCTGATGCTCCACTCTGAAGTTACAGTATCCTGAAACTGTCATCAGATATCCTCGTCTTTCATCGTCTGTAACTTTTTTATCCGATGTTCTTCAGACCCGAGACCGAGTTCACCGAGTTTGAAATGAAAAGTTCTTCTAGATGTGATTGATTTCAACCATTTCTGAGGTCAAAAATTTTCTGGTCGAAAATCGAAAAAAATCCATGGGCTATAGCCCACGAAAATTTTTGATTTTGGGGCCGGAAAAAAATGTTGAGATTTTGAGTGGTATTAGTTCAGGGACACTTAAGATGCACGAAAATCTTAGTTTGACGGTGTTCTGATGCTCCACTCTGAAGTTACAGTATCCTGAAACTGTCATAAGATATCCTCGTCTTTCATCGTCTGTAACTTTTTTATCCGATGTTCTTCAGACTCGAGACCGAGTTCAATGAGTTTTAAATGAAAAGTTTGTCTAGATTTCATCGGTTTCAACCGTTTCTGAGGTCAAAAATTTTCTGGTCGAAAATCGAAAAAAATCCATGGGCTATAGCCCACGAAATTTTTCGATTTTGGGGCCGGAAAAAAATGTTGAGATTTTGAGTGGTATTAGTTCAGGGACACTTAAGATGCACGAAAATCTTAGTTTGACGGTGTTCTGAAGCTCCACTCTGAAGTTACAGTATCCTGAAACTGTCATAAGATATCCTCGTCTTTCATCGTCTGTAACTTTTTTATCCGATGTTCTTCAGACCCGAGACCGAGTTCAATGAGTTTGAGATGAAAAGTTCTTCTAGATTTGATTGATTTCAACCATTTCTGAGATCTTCAGACCCGAGACCGAGTTCAATGAGTTTGAGATGAAAAGTTCTTCTAGATTTGATCGATTTTAACCATTTCTGAGATCTTCAGACCCGAGACCGAGTTCAATGAGTTTGAGATGAAAAGTTCTTCTAGATTTGATCGATTTCAACCATTTCTGAGATCTTCAGACCCGAGACCGAGTTCAATGAGTTTGAGATGAAAAGTTCTTCTAGATTTGATCGATTTCAACCATTTCTGAGATCTTCAGACCCGAGACCGAGTTCAATGAGTTTGAGATGAAAAGCCCACGAAAATTCTCGATTTTGGAGTCGGAAAAAATGTTGAGATTTTGAGTAGTTTTTGAGTAAATTTTTGAGGAGTTTTGAATTCTCGATAAGATTGGAGTCAAACATTTTAGGTCAAAAAATTCGTGTGATCTAGATTCTTTTTTGCGCACTCATAGCATCCCGTTTTTTTCAAACGTCCATAACTTTGCTCGGAACATCCCAATCACCTCCTTCTTAGGCTCAGGGGGAACCTTTAGCTGACCCAAACCTAACCTAAGCCTAAAAAGCGGTGTTCATTGTAAAGAACCCCATGTTTTTCACGTTTAAAGAAACGGGATGCGTTTTTACCAAATACCGGATTTTTATTCCAAGACTGACATATCAAGCAGTACTGAAAAACAGGAATCATTGGTAATTACTCACCCAAAAGTTAACTGATAGTAAGAGAGAGAGAGAGTGTGTGTGAAGGTCACTTCAATTTTCGAAACAAGATTTCTCCATGTTCCTTTTGATCATTTTCCTAAACTATTGCTCTTGCGCACCATTTATCGAGCCAGTTGTGGAAAAATGTTGTTGCGGGTGAGTGCGGCATGGTTTTCTGGGCGGACTGGCCACGCCCATTTTACAGATGCATCCCGGATTGTAACATCGAAGTGTCAGAGAAATGTTTGCTGATTTCTTTGCATCCCTGTGAAAATAGTACATTCGAGGAGTGTCCAAGTTAGTTTTTCAGAAGAATTTAGACATTTCCCGTTCAGAATATGTTCCAATTGGGAAAGATTCCAATGAAGACGTTGAAACTACGCTGAAAACCACAACATCTCCCAAAATGAATGGAACATACTCATCGGAACCTAATAAATCAATGTTGTTAAATCCACTGGTGAATGTTCTCTAATTCTGAGCATCAATTTGAATTCAGATGTCAAAAAATAGTAGGTCCCTGCTGCAGAAAACTCTCGAAAAGTTGGATCTTTCTGTTCAACGACTTTTAAGGAACCACAGGTATCTTACCTCCACTCATTTCGATAAGAACAAAGTTCAGAATATTCCATGAACGGTTATTGGAAGGAGTTTCATCAATGACAGAAGGGATCACTGATAATGTATCTCGATTTTTAAATGGAAACCGAAAATAAAAATAAAAAACTTTTGACTACTGTATGTTGTCGAAATACGCAAGGTGTAAAGCGGAGTGTCGTTTTTTTGTTTTTCTCCTTTATCATTCCCATTCAATTACAACGTGTTACCGGCGATGTTCGACAGTGGATCCGATACTGAGCAAGATCTCCAGATTCTGAGCGTCAGCGTCGAACAAGTAGAAAAGGATTTCATCGAAAGCGGGGAGGAAAAAAGGCTTAAGGTTTGTCACGTTTTCCAATCCTTTTCAAAAATTTGAATTTTCAGACTTTGCTAACCACCAAGCTCGGAAAATCTGAATGGGACCAGCGAGTACGTGATGAAATCAGACGAAGCATTTCGGTTTGTTTTTAGAATTAAAAGTTCATTTAATGTTACGCCTATTTTTCGAGCTTGTAACGTCCTTCGCTAATTGTTAATGCACGTTGTGTGACTAATTCTTGTTTAATAACGTTCTGAATCCAGGATTTGAAAAAAACTCAATTCGTTCAGAAATCTCCCGGCAAAGAAATGAACTTGAACCAGATCTTCAAAGAAGTAATCGATGATGCGCGAAGGTCGGTTCCAACAGATATCAAGAAAGAACTGTATGATTTAGTTGTTGATTATCTTAATAACTATGAGAAGTCTTTGAAGTGAAGTTCGTTTGTTGAGTTTTAAGTCTGTCCTATTTTACTATTAATTTCCGGCATATAATGACTCTGTTATCACATTCCTTAATTGTGAAATCTTGTTCTTTACAATAAAAGTTCGTGTATAGACTTAATAGAGTGCATCTGGAAAACTTTTTCATTGTAGAAACACTTAAGGTGTCAAGAGAGAAGCAGCAATTTTCTCTTCTAGCTTTCGTCAAACGGAGTCTCAACGTTCTTTCTTCTTGCATCAAATCTCAAGGATTTATTCTATGTCTTCTGAATGTATCACATCAAATCAATCAGAACACAAAGTTGGAACTATAACACCAATTCATAGGACTTCTCTGAAACCTTCAAAAATGAAAAATATTTTGAATTTATCAAAGTTTTTCTCCCAAGGCATTTTCAGATTGGTATTGAAGGAAAAATCCGTCAAATGTGGAGAGTTTTATCGAAAACGTTGTTAATTTCGTCTTCAATTACCTTTTTCTGAGGCTCCGCCCACCATGATTTTTTGATCTTGATAAACTGTTGATACCGTTTTAGAGGTGTCTGTCGTCCAGAGGTCAAAAACTGAACAGCTAGAACTTCAAATTCGTTTCTTAGATTCCACTTAGCCTTCTCTCGTCTTTCCCGTGTGCATAAATCACAGCCCCCAACGACGGAACATAAATCCCAGGATAAGCTCCAGTGGAAGGAAATCTTTATTCTGTCTTCGCCTCTTCTTCACAAAAGGTCAGTTTCCGAGAGAAGCTGCTTACCGTAATCTTGTAGTTCTGGAATTTGTGGAAAATTAGACGTGAGTACCTCTACTGTATCTGGAATTCTTAGATATGCAGGCTATGTAACAAATCTTATTTCGAAGCGGCAATTCAAAATTTTCATCGAAGGTTCGACCTACCCTCTGATTACTGTATTGAGGGGTAATAAAAACGTGGAAACGTGAAACTTTTTTCGAAGCGGCAATTCAAAATGTTCATCGAACGTTCGACTATGTACCGTAATCTTGTAGTTCTGAGCTGCAAATTCCATGTACCGTAATCTTGTAGTTCTGAGCTGCAATTTCCATGTACCGTAATCTTGTAGTTCTGAGCTGCAAACTCCATGTACCGTAATCGTGTAGTTCTGAGCTGCAAATTCCATGTACCGTAATCGTGTAGTTCTGAGCTGCAAATTCCATGTACCGTAATCTTGTAGTTCTGAGCTGCAAATTCCATGTACCGTAATCTTGTAGTTCTGAGCTGCAAATTCGTTAGAAATTCGATATAACGCCTCTACCATACCAAGAATTTCATCTTGAGCAAGTAGATCTGCAGGCTCATTACCGTAATCATGTACTTCCTAAACTTCCTCCCTCTATCAATAAATTGGTTCCAAGAATTTGTGAGATTTGGCAAAAAACAAGTGACTAACTAAATCCGCTTTGGGTCTTCGTTTGCGATTCATGTTGAATGACTGTGGATTTTGTCGTAAAATACGTCATCGAGTTCGTCATGACTCATATCCAGATGAACGTAATTTGAAGCCCTGTCTGACATGAAAATCGTTGTGCTGTTGCTGTTCTCACTCCGGATATTGAAAACTCATAGGGCCTGGTAACATTCACATAAGATCCATGTAACCCACAATGAATCAGTTTCGGCCATTTTGAAGTCGCCTAATGTGTTAGGGACTAGTGGTGTATTAGAATCAGGAGATTTGAAGTATTTATTAACGAATGGTGATGTCTTGGAGAGCTTTGTAGTTGAAGATGCCGTTGACCCGGGACCGCGGGGAGTTGAAGAACTGATTATAGTCAGGCGGCATTTTGACCTGTTACCTTCACGTCACGTCGCTTCATCATTATAATACTGTTATTTATTATAAAGTGGCTTGTTGGCCACTACAATTTCAAAGCGGGCGGGGCTACCGAAGCAGGTTGGTCAAAATCGCTTACTATCATAAAAGACCCCGGGCTCTCTAACGGGAACTTGTCTTTGCGTCTCTCCATCTCAACACTATCTCACAACTGCAATATCTTCTAACGGTACATTAATCTTACGTAGATATTACCAGGTAGTTTAAATTTTCCTGCCAGCTTAACCCAAGTCCAATGACTCTTAATCTTCTATAAATACTGCTGGAATTCTCTTGAAAAGGAAAAAAGTTTAAATAAAAACAAATGGTCACCTCGTTTCCCTCAAAAGCATGACTTATGAGCGGTCAAAGTATCAGAACTGACGTATTATTGAAAACTTAAAGTTCGAGCCGTGCTCGAAATGTCTAGTGAAAAATGTTCTTATAATTTTAGTCCAATTAACCCCGTGCGTCGAAGGAGCACTGGTCCATTCAGGTTCAGTTATGTATCTGTTAACTTCTATTTTTGGTCAGTTTGTTGTAACGTTTCGATAAACTTATGTGTCAATTCGAAGGTAAGCGGGCTCTCCCCTCCTCTCTCTCTCTCTCTCTCTCTCTCTCTCTCTCTCTCTCTCTCTCTCTCTCTTTCTCTCTCTCTCTCTCCGACATTTTGTGCCTACGCTGTGAAAGATGTG
>OZ022250.1:2283464-2333811 GCA_963978915.1 Caenorhabditis parvicauda | reverse complement strand
AGAGAGAGAGAGAGAGAGAGAGAGAGAGAGAGAGAGAGAGAGAGAGAGAGAGAGAGAGAAGAGAGAGAGAGAGAGAGAGAGAGACGAGAGTGAGAGAGAGAGAGAGAGAGAGAAGAGAGAGAGAGAGAGAAGAGAGAGAGAGAGAGAAGAGACGAGAGAGAGAGAGAGAGAGAGAGAGAGAGAGAGAGAGAGAGAGAGAGAGAGAGAGAGAGAGATGAGAGAGAGAGGAGAGAGAGAGAGAGAGAGAGAGAGAGAGAGAGAGAGAGAGAGAGAGAGAAGAGAGAGAGAGGAGAGAGAGGGAAAGATAAAGAGAGAGAGAGAGAGAGAGAGAGAAGAGAGAGAGATAGAGAGAGAGAGAGAGAGAGAGAGAGAGAGAGAGAGAGAGAGAGAGAGAGAGAGAGAGAGAGAGAGATAGAGAGAGAGAGAGAGAGAGAGAGAAGAGAGAGAGAGAGGAGAGAGAGAGAGAGAGATGGGGGGGAGAGAGAAATTCAGAGCAATAAGAAAAAGAAAGAGAAATATAACCACACCTGTCAAGATCAACAAGCAAACTTCAATTGGGATATTGATCATCTCATCTTCATGAACGTCCTTCTTTCCTCGAAATTTTCTGGAAAAATCTTATCAGGTTGACTTTCAACATCAATTACCTCAAAAAAGATGATAATATGAGCATAGATTTTAGTCAAATGGACCAGGAAGAACTGTCCAAAGTGCCTAAGAGTCACCAATGTGATAGGCACAAAAGCGAAAACCGAAGAGGATCGTCAAGGCCTGTCCGAGTACCGTATCACATGCGATCGCTCCTGAATTTTTCGGTTGTGGTTTGAAAATCGTAGAAAAAGTACAGTATCTTAAAACTAGTTGCAATACTTCAAAATAAAGAAAAGTCGCCGTACTTGAAAACTATGGGAAACGTTACAGTACTTCCAAGCTAAAAATTGATAGAAAAGTTACAGTACTTTGAAACCACGAGAAAAGTTACAGTACTTCGAAGCAACAATCTCGTCAAAAAGTTACAGTACTTTGAAACCACGAGAAAAGTTACAGTACTTCCAAGCTAAAAATTGATAGAAAAGTTACAGTACTTTGAAACCACGAGAAAAATTATAGTACTTCGAAGCAACAATCTCGTCAAAAAGTTACAGTACTTTGAAACTACGAGAAAAGTTACAGTACTTTCAAGCTGAAAACTAATCGAAAGTTACAGTACTTCGAAGCAACAATCTCGTCAAAAAGGTACTGCACTTTGAAACCAAGAGAAAAGTTACAGTACTTTTAAGCTGAAAACTGATCGGAAAGTTACAGTACTTCCAAGCTAGAAGTGTAATCGAGAAGTTGCAGTCCTTAAAAACTACAAGTAAAACTCACCATATCCAGTTGTGGTATAGACATTCATACAGAAGAAGATTGCGCTTGAAAAAGTCCATTTCATATGATTGGCCGGGTCCTCCAGCTTGTAGTACGTACTGTACTTGTACTGAGCTTCTTGTTTCTGGAGCTGGATGTAAGCTTCCTGAAGTTTTGTTTTTTAGAATCCGATCTTGGAAACTTGAATTATATCTTATTGATATTTTCAATTTTTGCAAGAATTTTAGATTTTTACAAAGATTGAAGTCTGCTCGGGCCTAGATTTCAGAAGACTAGAGAATTTGATGACAACTTCAGGATACTGTAACATCAATCTTGCAGTACTTTTTACTGATGTGGAGCCCTGCAGCACTTATCTCACGCAACTCTTCCCGCTCGTCTTCAGAGAAGTGTCTAACCTTGATATACTCCTTGATCGTTGATGGTACCACCGATACATTCGGATTATTGATGGTTTCCGTCATCTCTTCTGCTATTTCATCCAACAATGCTTCCAGATTTGCGAAATGTTGTTTTACAGTCTGAACTCGTCAAATAAAATTGGCGAATTACAGTTTAACTTGGAACAAGCACTCTTCAGGGGCGCTTCGCGCCCCCCAATTTATTTTTTTCACGCCAGTTTTGATACTCGAAACAAAGAATGAAAAAGTTAACGAACGTCTTTCAAAAAAAAACGTGAACTTTCAGACAACTTGGAACTTCTTAAAATCTCCATTTCTGAAAATTAAAATGCTAGGCGATAAATGGATCACGTTGAGGACACGTTTGAATGTCAAAACTAAGGAAATCCGTGCCGCGCAGCAGCGCGCGGTCTGATCAAATTAAAAAGTTGATGCGCATCTCCGCTTCAACAGTACCTTTCCGATGGCGTTTTCACCGTTCTGATCCGACTCCTATGAGCTGAGAACAGGCCGCGGAAAGACAGTGTGACCAAATAGCCTTTTTTCATAAGAACAAGTCAAATACTGGGGCGCTTCGCGCCCCATGTAATTTCCTTGGTCACGGTTTCCCCACGCAATTCTTGGGCCGGTAGTAATTTTTGTTTTTTTTTTAAATTTTACTAATGTAATTTTAGTATATCAATAATAAGTTGACAGCAGGTTTGATTAATATTTTGTGAACACCAATCTGTTGCCCGATCCCTTGTAAATGAGCGGCGAATATGAGATTGCCGCAGGCCATAGCCTGACAGTAGGAGCCCCAGCCTGACAGCAGTAGCAGCAGAATGGAACAACCTCACAGCAGTAGTCAAAGTACATAAGCTGACAGTAATAGCCTCAAAGCCAAGCCTGACACTAAGAGCCGCAAGGCATCGCCTGACAGTAATAACCGCACCGCTAAGCCTGACAATGATAGACGCATGGAATAACCTGCCAGCAGTATTTGCGGACATAAGCTGACAGTAGGAGCCTCAGCGCTAAGCGTGACAGTATTAGCCACAGGGCATAAGTTGACAGTAAGATCCGCATAACATAGTGCGACAGTAATAACTTAAGATTTCTGAGACAATGTCATTTTTTTTCATTCCAGAGCTTCAAGTTTAGAGCCACTGGACCACTGGACAGCAGTAGTCAAAAGACATAAGCTGACAGTGAAAACCGCAGGGGCACAGCGTGACAATGATAGCCGCATGGAATAACCTGACAGAAGTAGTTGCGGACATAAACTGACAGTAGGAGCCTCAGCGCTAATCGTGTTAGTATCAGCCACAGGGCATAGCCTGACAGTAACAACTGCAGCATAGAATAATCCTCACAGCAGTAGACAAAAGAAGTAAGCTGACAGTAACAGCCGCACGGCATAGTCTGACAGTAATAGCCGCAGCGCTAAGCCTGACAACCGCAGCGCTAAGCCTGACAACCGCAGGGCACAGTCTGACAATGATAACCGCATGAAATAACCTGACAGCAGTAGTTGCGGACATAGCTGACAGTAGGAGCCTCAGTGCTAAGCGTGACAGTAATAGCTGCAGGTCATAGCCTCACAGTGATATCAACAGGACATAAATTGGCAGTATAAGCTCCAGCGCTAAACATAACATTAATAGCCACAGGGCGTAGCCTGACAGAAATAACCGCAGGGCATAGCCTGACAGAGATAGCCGCAGCATGGAATAACCTAAAAGCAGTAGTCGCAGGACATAAGCTGACAGTAAGAGCCCCAGAGCCAAGCCTGACAGTAATAGCCACAGGGCATAAACAGCAGTAGTTGCAGGACAGTAATAACCGCAGGGCACAGCCTGATAATGATAGGCGCAGCGCTAAGCGTGACAGTATTAGCCACAGGTCATAGCCTGACAGTAATAACCGCAGGGCACAGCCTGACAGTAAGAGCCGCAGAATGGAATAACCTGACAGATATAGTCGCAGGACATAAGCTGACAGTAAGACCCGCATGGCATACTGTGACTTCATTATAAACTTCATTTTTTTTCAATCCAGAGCGCTAATCAATCCAGCGCTAAGCGTTCAATCCAGAGCGTTCAATCCAGGGGGAAGTTCAATCCAGAGCGCTAAGCGTGACAGGGTCAGCCACAGAGCATAACCTGACAGTAACAACCGCAGCATGGAATAACCTCACAGCAGTAGTCAAAAGAAGTAAGCTGACAGTAAGAGCCGCACGGCATAGTCTGACAGTATTAGCCACAACGCTAAGCCTGACAGTAAAAACCGCAGGGCACAGCGTGACAATGATAGCCGCATGGAATAACCTGACAGTAGTAGTCGCGGACATAAACTGACAGTAGGAGCCTCAGCGCTAAGCGTGACAGTAGTAGCCACAGGTCATAGCCTGACAGTAATAACCGCAGGGCACAGCCTGACAGTAAGACCCGCATGGCATACTGTGACAGTAATAATTTAAGATTCACGGGAAAACTTCATTGTTTTCTTTCATTCCAGAGTTTCAAGTTTAGAACCACTGGACCGCTCAGTCGCAATAGCATGAACTTGGGTAACCGAACTGATTTAACGGAGTAAAAAATGGATATCACTGCTCGACCCTCCATTGACACTCTTTTGTGCAGCGGCTCACCTCAAACTTGGGTAATTGAACCAACTTGTTAGAGTCGTGTGTGGAATAGATATCACTGCTTGACCTACCCCAGGCACTTTTTGCGTCTGTAATGTACATAGCGTACCCACTTGGGAAAATGATGACGATACTTGCTCTCGTCAGTTCGAAGCAGTGTACCGCATACTTGGGTAATCGAACCGATAGTATCAGTGCGTTTAATGCATATCACTGCTCGACCCGTCACTGGCACTCTTTTACCTCAAACTTGGGTAATTGAACCAATAAATACTATAAGAACAGATACTACGAATTGGTTTTGGCCATAAAAAACAGCATAAATGGTTACCGCGCAGCAACGCGCGGTCCGATCAGGACGAAACTTGACGGGCACCGTCGTCCGCAACTGAGCTTCCGATTAGCGTTGAGCCTGCTCCGATCCGACGTCTATGAGCTGAGAACGGACCGCGTACGCAGTTTGTGACCAAATAGCGTATTTATACTAGAGTAGATAGATATCACAAGCAGAGAATCCTCGCTACGCTCAGAGCCCTTTTTTCTCTTTTTTCATCACAAAATCACAAATTCCGACTTTTTAAGTGGAAAAAGAAGTGGTTTTCAGAGGCAAAGTCTTTGCCATTTCTCTCTCTCTGTGTTTCTGTCTGTCTCTCTCTCTCTCCTCGCTTTCGCACTCCCCAAACAATCCAAACACGGCTAACACTAATGCAAGCGTGGCTAGAACTAATGCAACAACCTTCGAGGGCCCCCAGTGGTCACGCAAAAAGCGATCAGAAATAAACGTGCAGCGGTGACAGGGTGGTTAGAGCGTTAGATTTCTACTCGCTCGACGCGCGTTCGAATCCCGTCCCCGGCCACTTTTGCACAACCCCTTCCTCTCCCCCCCCCCATCAAAACAAAAAAGGACCACCCAAGAATTTGCCTCACGAAAAGTGGGCGGCGCAAAAGGGGGCGGTCCCCTTGTTCTCTTATTAATATGATATGGTAGGTACCTTCTGAATACCCAAGTAGAACTACAAACACCAAAGTACAGTTCTTCCCGCTCATCAAGTTCATTAAAAGTTTTTTTTAACGAAAAATGGTGAGGGGCTCAATTTTTGAAGTCATTGTAATGTTTTTCTAGTAGACTAACCAGTATGGATATCATAGAATTCAAAATTCGATTCCGATGACATCGACGTCATCGCAAATTTTTTCCCGATTCATTTCATATTCTGACATCCGTTTCTGACAACGTCCAAGGTGAACCCAGAAAAAATTTCATTTTTTATGACGTCATCGACGATGTCACCGACGACGTCGTCTGAATCGGATGTCAGATTCTAAAATGAATCCGGAAAAAACTACGGTGTTATTCTGTACTAAAATAGTGAATACATAAAAACTATCACCTCTTTCTCATTAGTTCCTTCGACTTGGTAGAAAACTACCGCTCCAATCAGAGTGTACGCCATTATCAGCAATAAGAGACAGATATGTCGCAGTCCTAGTTGTTTACGATGAAGTGCAAACCAGTAGAGCGACTGGTCGAACTCTGAACTGCAAAGTTTGGCCAATAGGAGAAGGGGACAAATTTATAGAGCATAAATTCTAGACTGCAAACTTGGGGCCAATCAGAGAGTTAGTGGGCGTGGTCTAAAAAAACTAACTTCTCTCCGTCGGGACCACTGTCTCTCCTAGGGCTCCAGGACTGCTTACATGTGAGGCAGTATCGCTTTTATCTTGAGTTTCTCGTAGGTACTGCATTCGTCGTTGTAGGTGTGCTGGGATCCGGTTGAACGTGTTTTGGTTTTGTCCTGGAAATTCTGAGCGTAGAGAGAGAGAGAGAGAGAGAGAGAGAGAGAGAGAGAGAGAGAGAGAGAGAGACAAACTATTACTGACAAAGCTCCGCGTTTAAAAATATCATTTTTATCAGCATTTCGACAGTTTTCTTTGTCATGCTCGAAAACTCATCCGATGAGTCAAATTTTAAGTGGAAACGTTACTTGTATTCAAAAACTACCTGTATAAGTATGCTGATTCCTTTCATAAAACTTGTCAATGGCTTCTTGACTGTGATCCACGGTGTTTCTTCTGTTGGAGAGAGCGCTTCTGAAAAGTATGATCTGTTTCACGAAAAGATGGCGTGACTTCCTTGAAAGAAATTGTTATCGTTTTGGCACTCTTTTTCTGAAACAGAAACTTACAATGGCATTCTTTGAGGGTCGTTAGACATGCTTCTGGCATATTTCGTTGGTTGCATGTCCTTTGATGTCGATTCATTGTCTTCATGTCGATGTTCAGAGACACTTCTTCTGAAACAGGTGGTGCTGCGGTCTGTCACTTTGACTATCAAAATGCAGCTGAAAAGTTCGATCTTTTACCAAACTCACATCCTTCTTGAGTCCGTTGACGCTACCGATTCACTGGAGCCATTCTTCGTCGTATTTTGTAATTCGACGTTTTCATCGACTTCTTTGATCACTTAAAGCTAATATATTTTGAAAAACCAATTATATCTACAGTAGTATCTTAAGGTTGAAAGAACCTAAATTACAGTAAGTGATACGGTAACCAAAAATCACCTCCAATACTCGGCATCACGCTGAATCCTTTACTTTCCGCGTGCGACTAAAAATCGGATGAAATGAAATTGAATGGTTGAAACTGACCTCCTCCATGTCTTGCATGACAACTGTCGGTCAACTCCAGTCTTCTATTGTTTTCTAAACTGGAAGTCGGCCTAAAAACAGTGGGGAGGGAATTCACAATTTACGAGCTAATAAAAAAGTGACGTTGGGGTTGGAAGAAGGTATCGAGACGGTGAAACTAAAGATCAGATTGACGGGGAGTTCAGAGACTGTGATGTGACGATGAAATACTAAAAGCCAAAGTTGGTCAGGAAAGATCTTGACTTGTCGACAATATTTTTCAAAGTTTAAAATATTGAAGAAACGAACTGTTACCATTAGATATTCCTTCAGACACAAAGATTTATTCTGAAAGTCCTTCTAATATTCTTTTAGTGTTTTTTTCAAATTCAAAAATGAATAAATTCTGAAATTCTCAAAAAATTCAAATCTCAAGTTACAGTCGCACTCGATTCAATGAAAAGTCCAAAATCAGTGAACTATATAGTCTCCAAAACTTTTCGTGAACCGGCATTGGACCGTAGATGGGCGACAGTCGTCCCGGACATGTGTCGCCCAATTACAGTCCAATGCCGGTCCATTTACGGTCCGATGCCGGTCCGGTCCATGTGTCGCCCGGTCCATGTGTCGCCCACTCATAGTCGCACTGTCCAATTCATTCACTGTTCAATATCAGTTTGATACATTATGTGGACACACATAACTTTTGCGGGGGTATGACACATGAAATATTTTCCTTCTATATCCTGACCCCTGATATACGATAGTGGGTACCACTTTCAAGCCAAAACTGAACCTAAGTGGACAAATATAGCCCAATGTTCACCAGTTCAAAAATAGTCCAATGTTGGAACTGACATGTGCGAACACACATTACATGCTATACAGTGTGGACAGAAAATACAGGAACGGTACACGATGCTCCGCTACTCGAACAAGATTCTAGATTACTTTCTGAAATTTTGGTCTATTGTAGCCAACACTATTCTCCACAAGTGTACTAAATTTCATTCTGATTCACTAACTTCGAAACGGTGTATGATGATTTGACTGAAAACAGTGGATTTTCAAGTGGACATAAAATAGAGGAACGCTACTGTAATTTGAAGGTCAACGCTCGGAATTTGGAATTAATGATGAAAATGACACGTTATAAAGTTTTTTAACAATTGATATTTTTATTTTCATCATTCCGACAATTTTGACAGAGTTACAATCAAATCTTGTCGAATCCTGTAATTTCCCGCATTTTAGAAGTTTTTGGTTTCCACCGAGTTAGTTATCAAAATGTTAGTTAATTCATCATGATCAGACAATGATTCTCAACAGTTTTCCGAAGTTTCGTAACAACATCGTTTATTTTACCCCTCCAAAGAGTCCTTCAAACTGACTTAAGTTGACGTCGCTGCAATGGTGACTACGGTATCTTGTTGTAAAACGCGATGATATTGAACGATAAATGTGAAAAAACACTCAAATTTGGAGAAGGATATTTTGAAGACATCATTAAAGTCATTATCGACCAAAAGAAACAGCATACTGTGAGAAGTCGTACTGTCGAAGTGATGGCGCTGGAATGAACGGAGTTTTGCACTCAAAGTGTCTGTTTTCGCCTTGTTTTTTTAACGCGCGTCTTTGAAGCGGTTCGAACAGCCCTGTTCCTTTAGATCCAAATTTTTTTTGGATAGGAAACGATCCTTATTAAGTAGATGACAAGTGCCCCATGACATTTTTAAAAATTTTTCACAGTTATCATTCAATATAATCATGTTTTACAACAAGTCACCGTAGTCACCTTTGCAGCGACGTTAACTTAGTGGGTTTTTCCGAAACGTAAATAACCGATATTGTTGTGAAAGTTTGGGAAAACTGTTAAGAATCATTGTCTGATTATGATGACATAAATAACCCTTTGATAACTAACGCGGTAGAGACCAAAAACTTCTAAAATGCGGAAAATTAAAGGATTCGACAAGATTTGATTGTAACTCTGTCAAAATTGTTGGAATGATGAAAATAAAAATATCAATTGTTAAAAAAACTTTATGACGTGTCATTTTCATCATTAATTCCAAATTCCGAGCGTCAAATTACAGTAGCGTTCCTCTATTTTATGTCCACTTGAAAATCCACTGTTTTCAATCAAATCAACATACTCCGTTTCAAAGTTGATGAATCAGGATGAAATTTAGTACACTTGTGGAGAATAGTGTTGGCTACAATAGACCAGAATTTCAGAAAGAAATCTGGAATGCTGATCGAGTAGCGGAGCTTAGTGTACCGTTCCTGTATTTTCTGTCCACACTGTAGTTCGGCTTACAATTATTCCTACCCCGAAGTGCAGAGAAGAAACGATCTAAAAAGTCGTCGAGCGCTAGATAGGTCATTGCAGCCACTCGCGGACATATCGCGGGTTTCGCCGATTTGATCATCCATCGGCCAGTCCATGTGTCGCCCATCTACAGTCCATGTGTCGCCCGGTCCATGTGTCGCCCGGTTCATGTGTCGACCGGTCCATGTGTCGCCCATTTACGATCCAATGCCGGTCCAAATTTGACACGCAGCGCACTCTCCCCGCCACCGGTCCATGTGTCGCCCGGTCCGTGTGTCGCCCATCTACGGTCCAATGCGTGTCCACGAAAAGTTTCGGAGTATCACCATTAGATTTTTTGACAAAAGTGTTGATTTTAAAAACTCCCTAACATTCTTTCAAGACTGTTTTCCAAGTTTTCAAATTCTTGTCAAAAATTCAAGTTACAATCACACTCGATTCACAGTACGGAAAGCTCGCTTTGCTCAGAACTTTTAAGTCACCGAACATTTTCACAAGATCAAAGAACATTCACTGTCACTACTTTTTTTCTACTTCTCGTCTCTTTCAATGATCAGTTTGCCTTATTTATTTATCTCACAAAAGTATTCCATGATCGAGTACTGTAACAGGGTAAGAGACCTATTTGAAATATTTTTCAAAGATAGACAGATAGAGAGAGTGAGAGAGAAAGAAAGAGATAGAAAAAAGAGAGCGAGAGAGAGAGAGAGGAAAAGAGAGGAAAAACAAAGAGAGGAAAAGAAAGAGAGAGAGAGAGAGAGAGAGAGAGAGAGAGAGAGAGAGAGAGAGAGAGAGAGAGAGAAAAGAGAGAGAGAGAGAGAGAGAGAGAGAGAGAGAAAGAGAGTGAGTGAGAGAGAGAGAAAGAGATAGAAAAAAGAGAGCGAGAGAGAGAGAGAGAGGAAAAGAGAGGAAAAGAAAGAGAGAGAGAGAGAGAGAGAGAGAGAGAGAGAGAGAGAGTGAGAGAGAGAGAGAGAGAGAGAGAGAGAGGAGAGAGAGAGAGAGAGAGAAAGAGATAGAAAAAAGAGAGCGAGAGAGAGAGAGAGAGAGGAAAAGAGAGGAAAAGAAAGAGAGGAAAGAAAGAGAGAGAGAGAGAGAGAGAGAGAGAGAGAGAGAGAATGTCAATGTTTTTCATGAATGTTGACATCTTTAGAAAAAAACTTCTAAAAAAACAGAAAAATTGAAATTTCAACAGGACAAGTAATTAGGTAAGCGATAGGTCAACTGATAAGAAGTTTCTAAAAGGAGAATTGACACATTGCAACAATAGGCAATCGGTCACTGTTCATTTCAATGAAGGATGTTCCTCGATTTTGAGGTGGCTGTTTCAGAGATCAGTGATAGGGAGAGAGAGAGAGAGGGAGAGAGAGAGAGAGAGAGAGAGAGAGAGAGAGAGAGAGAGAGAGAGAGGAGAGAGAGAGAGAGAGAGAGAGAGAGAGAGAGAGAGAGAGAGAGAGAGAGAGAGAGAGAGAGAGAGAGAGAACGACTGGTCACTCTTTAAGTACCGCCAGAGGAATGTCAGGTCACAGTCTACAAAGCGGATTCAGAACGACTTAAAATTTCTTTTACTATAAACTTGGCACCATGCAACGGTGATTCTGAATAGTGACAACCTTTGGTCTGTAGGTACATTCATGGTTCCTTGCGACAGCATTTCGCAGTACACATCAGATTTAGGTGGATATGTAGAGCTCACTTGAGCTCATTATTTCATTTTCGATCGTTTCATCCGTTTTTTTCCTCCTTTTCTCGTCTCCCAAGATTATACCGCAGTGTTCACATAGCTTTCTCTACCTGTAAAAAATCTGGCCTCCGTAAATCGGTTACTTAGTTCTGTAGCAGTTTCGCCTTGAAACACAGAAACGATTAAGTGATGCGCCTTTAATTTTAATGAACTGTAAGTTAGAATAATAATTTAAATCCACAAAGATCTAACTGTTCGTTGTGAGAGTTACCGTACTCTTTCTGCAAAATTGAGATTAGAGCGCGTTTGAAAACGGCCATGCTTCTAGCGATATATGTGAGTACTGTATCACGAGTAGAATCCTGATACTTTAATCAATTTTCTGATTGGCAACGTTTTTCTTCCTCAACACCAGACTTCTCTAGCTACGGTGCATCGAGATTCTAAAAATTCTAGTGGGGGCGGAGCCTCGAAAAAAAACATTTTTTAGCTTGCTGTAAAATTGTTCATTTCTAAGAGATCGATGTTCAAAACAACCGAAAAACTGAATTTTCAAGATTCTTCATTTAAAAACCAATTCACACCTTCCGCTTTTTTTTCACACATAAATGGATCACGTTGAGGACACGTTTGAATTTCAAAACTAAGGAAATCCGTGCCGCGCAGCAGCGCGCGGTCTGATCAAATTAAAAAGTGGATGCGCATCTCCGCTTCAACAGAATCTATCCGATGGCGTTTTCACCGTTCTGATCCGACTCCTATGAGCTGAGAACCGGCCGCGGAAAGACAGTGTGACCAAATAGCGTTGTGAGACTCCCGATTCAACTGTTCGTTGTGAGACTACCCTAGGGTAGACCTACCGTACTCATTCTGCAAAATTGAGATTAGAGCGCGTTTGAAAACGGCCTTCTCAAGTATCACACGTTTTGACTACCGTAACCCAGCTCTCAGATGAGCTATAGTAATAAGATCAAGTGTGTTGGATTCAACGAAAAATTTCCAACAAAACGATGTTTAAAATAACCAGCAAACTAGATTTTCAGATCTCTGAAATTTTGGGTTCCGAATTCCCATTTCCACACATTTCGACTTCCATAACATATTGATATCTAAAATGTAATTAAGTTCGCGCTGGGATAATTCTTGTAAACACGCGTAACAACATACTTACCATTTTCGAGGTTGAAACACTGTATTTTGCCGGCCCCTGTCTTGAGATCATCTAACAAACTTTTATTGGAAGTTGATGGTTCATTTATACAGTGAGAGGTAAAAAGTGAAGTTCGACGAGTTTCTCAGAAGTGCAAAAATATTATTCTATTTCCGTCCCCAGGTCCAGCCGAGGTCGTGCCAGTCCGGATTCTTTTTCACCGCTTTGACGGCGCCAAGCATACGTCGGGGAATCTGAACTGTTGTTTTGAGGAGAGCGGTCATGCGGCGCGTGTGACTTCGCCCACTGATTCTGATTGGATGGTTATTTGCAGTTCATATGCTAACAAGCGGTCAAGCAACGCTTTCGACCCCATCACCAGCTTCTGATTAGTCGGGTATTGCAGTTCATTGAGTAGCGTGTGACTCCGCCCCCGCATCTGATTGGCTAAAAATTTGCAGTTCAGATGACTAGAGTGGGGGAAACTAAACGGGTAAAGCAACGCGTTTGACTCCGCCCATTTCTTCTGATTGGTCGGCTATTTGCAGTTCATTGAGATAACGCACAGTAAGCAACCCGTCTGACTCCGCCCCCTACCTCCTATTGGCCAAAAATTTGCAGTCAATATGATTAATAGCGGTCAAGCAACGCGTTCGTCCCCTACCTTTCCTCTGATTGGTCAGGTATTTGCAGTTCAGGCGACTTACCTGGATTGGCGGTCCGCTCCTCTTACCCCATGCCCAGCCCAGAGAGTTCCAGTCCGGGTCTTCGACTGCTCGCTTTATAGATTCTCGGGCTGGAATAATCTGTTTTCGGGAAGAACCTACAGTATTCTGGGAGTACGGTATAACAGATAATTCCAAATTTGTCTGGAAAATTTCAGAAATCTTCTGGTTCGAAAGCTTAGAATATAAGCGAACACATTTTCCTATTAGGACCAAACTACTTCATTTAGGCTCACAGTACGCACGTTTTCGCTTCAAAGTAGTACGCTCAAAAGTTTGTTACCACAAGCTTCACTTGTCAAAACTCAACAACAGAAATTGCAGAAAAATACATAAGTTGTATTTCAAGAAAAGTTACATCACCTAAAAACAGTATGATTTTCGCACTCGGTGAAAAATACTGTATCTCAAGAGTACGGTAACCTTCTAACTCTTTCTCCATGATAATAAAAAAAACTCACCCAAAAAATCGCTACTCGGAACAACAAATGCGGAGCAAATTTGTAGAAAAGACAAAACGAGCACAAAAAGTGCGTTTTTCATGTTATACCTGAATAAAAAGAGATGTGTAGACTAGGGGTGGGCAAATCGCCAATCATTGGCTAACGATTGGCCATCCTCTTTTCGCTAGCCAATTGCACTGGCGAACGATTGGCTGACGATTTTTTAACGATCGCTTTCTGGGCCTTATCGACGTTGAAGATGGCGTTTTTTTCAGATTTCTGAGTTTCAGCTTGTTGTGAGGATTCATTTCAGAATATGACATCGGATTCTGACGACGTCGGCGAAAAAAAATTTTTTTTGAAAAAAGTTTTATTTTTTCATTTCATTTCAGAATATGACATCGACGATGTCATTTTGACGTCACCGACAACGTCGTCAAAATCCGATGTCATATTTTGAAATGAATCCTCACAACAAGCTGAAACTCAGAAATCTGAAAAACACCATCTTCAATGTGAGAAGGTCCAAAAGTCCAGGCGCTCGCCAATTGAATTCGTTAGCCAATTTTCGCAGAGTGCAAAAAGCCTTCTATTTCCAATGATTGGCGATTTGCCCACCCCTAGTGTAGACATACAGAAAATGCAAAAATGTGGTGAGGTGTCGAACCATTGACATTTTTCACAGCACCCAGATGGACCGGACCGAGTCACTCAAAACAGTGGACGTCGAGGTAGGGCAAAACGGAATGACTTGGATATCTTTCTGAAGTTGCAAGAGTCATGACTTCTGCTTGAATTCTTGGAAACCGCATGAAGTTTGATTTTGGTACTTTTCAAGGTTTATAGAGAAGGTGAAAAAAGGATTTCGCTAGAAAAGTGCACTACTAATAAAAACTTCAAGAACTTGTTTGTCTTCTCAGAAAAAAAAGCGTGAGAGGGATCGGCAGCATGCTCCTTATCTGAGTTGTCTTAAAAAAAAGTAATCATAATTGAGCTTCAAGTATGACGTAGAGTTGGTTGTCCGGAACACGTCACACAGGCAGTAAAGCAACGCGTTTTTTGACTAAGCCCATTTCTTCTGAGGGTCGGCTATTGGAGATCAGACAGTTGGACCACCCACTGAGAAAACGTTCACAACTTTATCAGAAAAATATTTCGATATCTCCGCACATATCTCCTATCCTGTAAAGAATTTGCCTCCGTCAATATGGTTATTATTACTGTAGCAGTCAAACATGATTGCGCCTTTCCTCTCGATGGACTGAAAGTCAGAATAATTTGCTACTGTTCAGAGTCCCCCCTAGGATTGGCGGTAGTACTCCTCTTACGAGAAAATGCAATATGTCTCGCTTTATAGACTTGAATGATTGCTGGAATACATCTGTTTTCGACAAGAACAACAGTATTCTGGGAAATATCATGATGAACAGATAATTTTTTTTAAATTTGCTCGAAAATTAATTTTTTCCATAAAAATGGAAATATTTCCATAAAAATTGGACAGAAATCTTCTGGTTCGAATAGCTTAGACATATAATTTCCAAAAATATCGGACAACATTTTCCAAAAATATTAGGACCGGACTTTCCACTTTCCATTAATATTGGCTTCAAAATTTCGCATTAAAATTGGATTTCCAAAAATATTGGACAAAATTTCCAAATTTGGAAAAAATTTCCACAAATATTCTTTTCCATAAATATCAAAATTCCATTAATATTGCAGACAAAATTTCATTAAAATTGTATTTCCAGAAAATTGGACATCACCTAAAAATATTGGACAAAATTTCCACAAATATTGGACAAAGAAAAATATCGGAAAATATTCCCAAAAGTATCGGACAACATTTCCACATTTTTCTTTATTTCCAAAATATCGGAAAAAACTTGTGCAAAAGCCATCGGAAGAAGCGAACCCGCGACAAGCGCGTGCAGCCAATTTCAGAGAACACGAGTTGGACAAGAAAAGAGCTGGATCCACAAAAAGTCGGGCCGCGATTGGCACGATCTAGCTGGCACTGTTCTGGATCCAGCTGAATCTCTGGATCCAGTCGGCACTTTCATGGATCCAGCTGATTCTCTGGACCAGTAGGCAGTGGATCTAGTTCTCCTCAAAACATGTATAATTAACAATTATTTATTTAAATCACAGTGAATGGTCCTTTGGGGTTCTTCTTTTCTTTGATCTTCCGCAAGTGATTCTGAGTAGAAAATTCATCGAAGTTCTGGAGTCTTCCCTGCGGGAGCGTGAAGTCTGAAATTTAAACGTTAAAAATATCGATAACTTCATTTGATCTTTTTGCTTCTTCTATTTCTTCAAGACACTATTCACAGCGCAAGAGTGGACGTTTTTAATTCAGTCTCTGTAAGAAATTTCAATTTTATCTTTTCAAGTCATTTAGCCTGATAATCTTTCTCTATCAGTCTCTCTCTTCATCTTTCTTTCTTTCTATTACTGTCTCTCGTTATTCTGAACTCAAACGTTCGAAATTCAGTCGTAGAAATTTCAAAAAAAAAATTTACTGGTAATTTTTTCGAAGTTAAATGTTTTATTTTTTGTATTCAGAAAACTGATTTACCTTCAAATCATGGCTTTCTGATTTTGATGTGTGGACCAGAAGATTGGCAGTCTGAAATTTCGACAACTGACAGTATCAAAATTTCTATCGAACTCACTACTTTTTCAATGACTGCAATCTTGCGTTCTTCTTAACAAGCTTCTCTCTTTTCCACCTCAGCTCTGCCACTGCGTTCTTCTGGTTTTTTCAATTGACACGAAAAAGGAAGCAGTGTGGATACCTAAATAAGAACTTGTCGTAATAAAATAAGAGTAAGAACAAAAGTTCACCTCGCCAAAATAAGAGTTTTTCGCGAATATAACATTCAACACGTTCTTTCTCCTCCAACTATTGTGCAATCACTTCCAACATCCATAAGGCACTTCTCATGTCCTAAGCTTCAATTCTGTCGTAGATTTCTTAGTCCATTTTGAGTGCACGCTTCCAGTCTTAAGACTTCTTCTGCATACAAAAAGTGAGTCGTCAACAATCTGAGAAATACAATTGTGTCAATTTTCTGCATTCTGAGAGATGATATAAGTTGCTGAACAATAAAATGATACGTACATGGTACAGAAAACAAAAGGAGTAACTTGAAAGACGCTAAGTCCGTGGGAGACGCTAAAAAAATACGATGTTTCACTTGATGACAAACTTATTTTAATAACTGCGTTCAAAAAACTAACCTTTTTTTTGGAGCAGAATTGGAATAACTTTTTCATGAATATATTTGGATGGAGAATCGTTGTAATACAGTCGTGTTACATACAAAACTATTTAGATTTCTGAATTTTTTTTTCAGATCGAGTAGGCATTTTTCTGGATCCAACTTGTATTTTCTAAAATTAAATTTTTGTGCTTCCATTACAGGCATGAAAATGAACAAAAAAACATTTTATCACGTAAAGAAACAGTAATTTACCATAAGAAATTGACGATAATGAGCTATTTCCAAACTTCTTGCAAAAAGTGGACTGGATCCAGCGCTGGAAGCTAGCGAAAAATTTTAAAATTCTCATGATATTATCATAATAATAAACAGAAAGACGAGACAAATGCCAGCAATAGCAAAAGTAGCTGGTTAAATTATCATAAATAAAAGCATGATACGAGCAAATTTCTAGTTATAAGGTGACTAATAACTAGTATAACCCATATCTGTTAGGACTTCAGTGTTCTTGAGTTGTTTCTCGCGCTGTTTTGACATGTTTCTAAAAGCATTTTTCTTCTCTGAAAAACAGAGATTGTTTCCAGGAACGTGTAGATAATTTGAATATATATTTTGTTCCAATCGGTCATGTAACTTTGGATCCAGTTGGCACTTTTCTGGATCCAGTCGAACTTGCTTTTACCAGTCTGGATCCAGCTCGACATTTTTCTAGATCCAGCTGGTATTTTCAAAATTTCGTTTTTGTGCTCCAAAAAACCGTACAGACATTGGAATGAATGAAACAATCGAAGTAAATGATAATCCCAGCGAAAAAGTCACTTCCATATGGATATAAGGGCAATGAAATCACACCAAATTTCTCGAAAAAAGTCGCACTGGATCCAGCGCTGGATCTAGCGAGCGAAAATTTTTTAAATTGTCATAACTTTCTTGAAAATATTTCTTTCTTCACAAAACAAACAGGGAATGTTTTTAGTACCTTAACGATCATTTTTAATTATAAATCGTCCTGAACGGACAAAAATTTCTGGATCCAGTTGGCACTTTTCTGGATCCAGTCCAACTCGTGTTCTCTGAGTTTAACCACTCGACCAAACATGCACATCTTGCTTTGGCGACTGTTTGCAATAGGACTGATGGGTGCGGAACTGGAAATGAGGTTAGATTTATGTGGAAATAATGTTGAATAAATGTGGAAATGTTGTCCGATATTTTTGGAAATTTTGTCCAATATTTGTGGAAATTTTGTCCAATTTTAATGGAAATTTTGTCCAATATTATTGGAAATTTTGTCCAACATTTTTGGAAATTTTGTCCAATATTTGTGGAAATTTTGTCCAATTTTAATGGAAATTTTGTCCAATATTAATGGAAATTTTGTCCAATATTTTTGGAAATTTTGTCCAATATTAATGGAAATTTTGTCCAATATTAATGGAAATTTTGTCCAATATTTTTGGAAATTTTGTCCAATATTAATGGAAATTTTGTCCAATATTAATGGAAATTTTGTCCAATATTTTTGGAAATGTTGTCCGATATTTTTGGAAATTTTGTCCAATATTAATGGAAATTTTGTCCAATATTAATGGTAATTTTGTCCAATATTTTTGGAAATGTTGTCCGATATTTTTGGAAATTTTGTCCAATTTTTATGGAAATAATGTCATCACATTTTTCCAATTTTAATTTAATTTATTCACATTATTCCAAATTTATTAGAATTAAAAAATTTTTCCACATTTTTTCCACATTATTTCAATTTAAAAAAAAATTTCTCGAGGAAAACTTATAGGATCACTTTTTATTCTGAGTTTTTCTACCGTAGCCTCATCATAGCGCTTTTTGGAATGTGATCAATACCTCAAAGTACTAAAAAAAAGTTGCAAGCTCTAGCGCAAAGACGATGTTCCAAAAATGACTAGGATCATGCTGTTCTGCACGAAAACCCGCAGTTCACATACAATAACCTTACATTACCTAGACTATCGTTTTTTTTACAGCCAGAGATGGGTTTATTTTTGTATCAAGAACATGATTATAAAAAATCACTTTATGAAGAAGCAACTAGAAAACTCCAAGGGAACAACAACGAATGGTGGGTGGGTGTTTGGGTGGGCTAGAAAAAGGCGAAGCTCGTGATTGAGTGAAGACTATGTGAATATATACGCCTCAAATTGGACTATTCGTCAAACGTCATCTCAAACGTAGCTCTCGCATAATGAATCACTTGAACGGCTCAGGGAGATGGGTGGTCAACTTTCCCTGACTCTGGAAATTGAAAACCGACAAAGTCCAGGTAAACATCGAGAACAAAATATCCAAAACTTTTCGTGGACCGGCATTGGACCGTAGATGGGCGACAGTTGTCCCGGACATGTGTCGCCTGATTACAGTCCAATGGCGGTCCATTTACAGTCCATGTTTCGCCCATTTCATCCAACCGAGCGACACATGGACTGTAAATGGACCGGCATTGGACTGTAATTGGGCGACACATGTCCGGGACGATAGTCGCCCATTCACGGTCCGATGCCGGTCCACCCAAAGTTTTGGAGAATTAGACCCATTTGAGTCGACGAAAACCCCTATTAACCGGAGTTTAACCTAGTCTGGACTGAATTCATCAAAACCGGCCAGGATTTTACCCAACCTGGCTTGGATTTACCAGAATCAACCTGGCATACCTGGAAAAACTAGAGATTTCCCGATTTTACTCGAATCGCCGAATCTGGCCTGATTTACCTGGACAGTGTCGATTTTCATTTCCCAGAGGAGACGATTCTCGTGTAGTCGAAGAGAGATGGGAAATAAAGCTGGGGGACAATTTTGTGATTCATCGGTAAGGAAAAACGACTTTCACCGGAAAGAAACCTAAATCATAATAGAGATGAAATTCTCCAATCTTTTCATAGGGCGCCCAACGGGACCGTTTCGCGCTCTGCGGGCGCCCCAGAAAAAGTTTGGAGGATAGGACTATTGTTTCATTGTGGGATCTCAAGTAAATTATTGGTAATATCATTTCAAAATTTGTATGAAAAAATGGACTATGTAGAACTTTCTGTGAGCTCTAAATTGGCTCGGAAATTTGCAGTTAAGATCATGTGTGTTGACAGTCGACTGATTGTACACCGAAAATGGACGGAAGATGGACTGTCCGGATGCTTTCTTCTAACAGCCCATGTTCTAGTTGTTAAATTCGGTATATTCCTGTCATTTTACACTGTTCAGAGAAAAACTCAAATCTGGCCAAAAATTCTTCAGTTGGCATACTTTCCTACAGTAGCCTTGAAAAAAAAAAAAGAAAAACGGAGACACAAGTTCTAAGAGATGTCTTCAAAATACTATCAATAGATCTGTAGAGAGCGACTGTCAGCACACGCAAAACCTCAGCTGGTGCTCAACTCTTTCCAACTACGCTGGTGTACTTTTCAACGCAGAAAAAGAGCGAAGAGAGTGATAGAGTGTATAACCGTGTTGGCCAAAGGTCTACAACAGACAGACAAGTTGTAAGAAGATAACACAACTCAGCTATTAATGCTCGTGTCTGTGCGGCTCTATATTTTGATGTCCGGCAAGACTCGTAGGAGTTGTGGTTTTTGACTCTAGTAAAACTCCACTCACTCAGCAATTAGATTTGGAAATTTCGAGCTGATTTTAGGTTGCATGTTGGAAACAACAAGTGAGTCACACCTTTCAGGGTAGTACGGAGTTTGGAAAAGGTCGTGTTCGGAGAAAGTTCAACTTTAGGTGAAGAAAAATAATGAAAAAAGAAGAAAAGATCCCACATCTGCGACAAGAATCCTATTTCAACTCATAAAAAGCTATAGTATGAAAAATAATATGCGCAAGAAGAAAAAAAAACGATCAAATCCCATAAAATTAGCAACAAAGATGGACAACGAACAATCAGTAGGTATAGGCCAAAGGTCTCACTTTTGAGAACTCGTCCACGGTGGCGTCGGTGACGATTTTACGTCTCTCCTGGAGTTCCAGCACGATTCTTGTCACTTCTTTGATCGCGATTGCTTTCAGTTCTCCGGTCAGCAGGTCTCCTTTTGTGTAGTTCTGAAATGTAAGATGAGAATTTTGATTATTTTTCTTTCATCGTTTTTCTTTGGTTCAGAGAAAGGGCTATTTTGGTAAGAAAGAGAGAGAGATAGATAGAGCGAGAGAGAGAGAGAGAGAGAGAGAGAGAAGGTAGAAAGAATTTTTTTTGAAAATTGCTCTATCTTATTTCTGTAAGCAAAGGGAAAAATATCATACATAATTTTCTCGATTCCGTTTCTTTTTTTTTAATTCGATTTATTCAAAACTATCAGTAATAACAGAAAGAAAAACCGTCGTTTTCGTTGATAAACAACGTTTGTAACACGTCAAGCTTTCGAGAAGAAAAATGAGCACAAAAGTGAGTACACGGTATTTTTCATTCCTTCGGAATTATAATCTTTTATTTGTTATTTCAGACCTGGTAGCTTCTTCATCATATTTTTTTTTACATTTTTCACACAAAAAATGAAATCTTACAATTCTGATCTGCTCCAACTGCTCATCGTCTTCCAGGAAGAAGCGCAGAAGTTGGAATGAGACGTCGACTTCACAGTTTCCACCCTTCTCGCGGTGCTCTTCTACAGTCTGTTGACCGCCAGAGAAGGCGTACTTGTTGATCTGAAGAGCTGATTTTTTTTAGGAAGTTCTGAAGAAATGAAACTTTGTATACTTAAATGTAATATTAACTGGGTCTGCGGCGCGTTGGTCCATTTAGGTTCAGTTACGCCCGTTTTGGCTTGAAAGTGGTACCCACTATCGTATTCCAGGAGTCCGGATATGGAATGTAACTCCATTTTCAAAATTTATCCAAAAATTTCGCGAAAAATAACCTACCGCTCTTTAAAACAGGTTCTGGGTGCGGTTTACAACGCGATCTTTTTTCTGAGCTTATAATGAGTATTGAAGGTAGTTACTAGAGCTTACGGTACTTATTCTTCAGTGAAAAACATCATTTTTATTTTTTGAACCGGAAAAATAACCTTGTTCTTGACTTGTTTCGGCGTGTCATCGATGAAAACACAAGTGTTCGGCTCACTTGCACTCATCTTACTTTGAGCACCTTGGAGAGCTGGCAGGAAGGTGGAGAAGATAAGCGATGGCTTGGAGTACTTGAGACGTGCTGCGGCATCTCTGGTCATTCGGAAGTACGGGTCCTGAAAGGAATGAGTAGTGGGGGAAAAAGTGGGTTATAACATTCGTCGCTAGCCAGTGAAAAGCATTTCAAAGTGACACATTGCCGTCTTCAAGTAATCTTTGACCCTTACACGTCCGGAACACCATCTCGTTTGACACTCCAAATTGACCACATCTAATTACTTATTCTCATCCAAGGGTATGATCGTCAGGACTGTGGTCCGGGAGAGCCTCCGTGCCTTCTCTCTCTCTCTCTCTCTCTCTCTCTCTCTCTCTCTCTCTCTCTCACCAAAACGTCCCCCTTCCTACATGGGGCCCTCAAACTTCTTTCTGCTAAGTTACTTTCATTTTTAAAGTGTCATTAGGGGAAAGTAACTCCTCTCACATCCCCTTTCATTTCCATTTATCTATACTGTCACGAGTGAGTAAATGATTATTCTACAGTAACTCGTATTTATATTCTACAGTAACTCGTATTTGACCTACCTCGTTCCCATGCCTGGTTGTTTCCCATTATCCCGGTGGCTCCGCCCCCTGCGGGCCACGCCCCTCCAGCTTATGTTTATATACCGATTCTTTGCATTATAATTCACTTCTTAAATAAAGCACTTCACCAAGAACACGACATCTCAACATATACATATATTCTTTCTTTTATTTTCCAATTCTTTCCGCTTATCGGAATAAATTTATTATATGTTATATTATTACATTCGGTCACAGTCAGTTTTAAGCTGAATTTTATGAAAAACCGAAATTGTAAAGTGTTTTTCAACAATCTAAGTTATTGTTGTTTTTTCAATACAACTTCTCAAATGAAAGCTAACCAGGGAATGACAACTACTCACCAAGAATATGTGAGGTCTAACTGGGTTCTAGGGTTTTTCAAAAAACAGCTACATCAGCCTTCATTTCGGAGTTTCGGCCCAAAATCGTTTCGATTCTCAGATTCGGAAAAAATGCAAAAATTACCTGATCAATTGCACATGGAATCAGGCATGGAATATCGTTGCGCTTCCCGAAAATGTGCGGGAACGATGAGGCGAAGCATGGGGCGGCTTCGACGGCTGGGAAAGCTGCCTGAAAGGAAAAAGTGGTATTGAGATTAACAGATCTTATTGATCAATATTTTTGAAAAAAGCATCGTATACGACTTTCAAATAGTGTAAAATTACTGAATCATACATTAGGTTAGACCGACCTTGCGAAAAATTACGACGTATGAAATTAACAGTTTTGATCTTTCTCTTTGAAAAATTAAAACAAACCTTTCCCACGCAATCTTCTGGAGAGAACCCAAAAATCTTTCTGGCAGTGTTTCCAGTGACCAGCTTCCATACCTTCACAACGTTCTCATAGAATGGAGGGCTGGAAGAGTCAAAATTAAGTTTTTTTCAATATTCTAGGAGAAATGCTCAACTTTTCACTCTCAGCGTTACACCTCAACTCCGCTTTTTTCCATGGAAAATGGTAGAAAACACTCACCACATGTAGTCGAGGTTGTTGAAGATGAACGTCTTCGTTGGGTCAAAACCGACGGCGATGATGTCCTGAAAAAATACAAATGGATTGAAAATATCAATTGAATAATTTTCTTCTATATCAAAATGTGAGCATATCAGAGTTGCACGGAAGTAAAATTTTTCAAAACGGAAGTCGGAAGACGGAAGTGAAATTTTTTTCACGGAAGTCGGGAGTCGGAAGTGAAAAAAGGGCGGAAGTCGGAAGGCGGAAGTCGGAAGTAGAATTTTTTCAACGGTAGTCGGGAGTGCAAAAAAGTTGAAAAAACCCAGAGATATTGTATATTCGCGCATTCTCAACAGGTGATAGGTCAATTCCATACTGAATACAAACGATTTCACGGTTTTTTCGTCATTTTTCACGAAAAAAATTTTTTTGACGGAAGTCGGAAGTAGAATTTGTTAAACGGAAGTCGGAAGTCGGAAGTGAAATTTTTTCACGAAAGTCGGAAGTCGGAAGTGAAATTTTTTTCACGAAAGTCGGAAGTCGGAAGTGAAAAAAGGGCGGAAGTCGGAAGTCGGAATTCCGTGCAACTCTGGAGCATATGTGCGTGGAAAAATCAAATCGGTCATTTACTTTTGACCGCAAGTGTTTTTTTCCGCCAAAAATCGCCGCTGGATTGACAGAATTGATAGGAATAACTCACCTTCATGTTCTCTCTAGCCATCTTTTTGGCTTCATCGACCTTCATGTTTTTCCAGAGAAACTTCTCGTCGTCGGTCATCTGAGAAATCGGTTATTTTTCATTCATTCATTGAAAATCTATTTGTTTCGATAATCGTGAAAAAAATGTTTGAGAAGTGTGATAGCATATTAGATACGGAAAAAAACTCAAATAGATGCGTTTTGTGAATGAATTTGACTTTTCTTGAAAAACATTATCTAAACTGCTTAGCGTTTTTTCGACTGTTAACGTTACTGTTTTTAGTCACTTCAAAATGTAATGGTTTTTTCATTGAAATTATGGTTTTTTGTCCGAATACGCAATAGAACGACTGAATTCAATTGCCTGAGAGCAAACTGTAAAACTCAGAATCACCAAATCTATTCTATCACAAAACCATACCTGGATGACAAGCGGCACATCGAGAACCTCCTGGAGCCATTTGGTGAACATAAAGGGGATCAAGTGACCCAAGTGCAGACTTCCACTCGATGCACCTCGACCTGTGTACAGGAAGAATGGCTTTCCTTGTTCTTTGCGGTCTAAGATGGCTGCGAGGTCTCTGAAAATTGAATGAGATTCGTTTATGCTTCATTTCAAATTGGATAAATAGTCAGAACGTATGTGCAATATATTTCAACCAGTTTAATCATACTTTTCCCCACAATTTCAATTCGAGAACCCTAATTTTTTCAATTTTTCGATGATAACTTCCATTTTTTTTAATATCCAAAACTTCTAGGATAAGATTATCATTGTTCTGTTTGTTCAGTGATAACTTTAGAACAAAATCCGTTCGAACAGGGATACTGTTCATTGAAATCACTTATTATAGAGAAGTAATTCTGGAATTCACAAATTTCTAAGTTCCACATTATGAGAAATACCTGTGTGCAAAGAACATTCCACGACGAAGCATCACATGGGCCTTGTGTCCTGTGACCTTCTCGAACCGCTCAATGAGTTCTGGGCTCAGTTTCGAGCAACCAAAGGTTTCTGAAGCGTGTGATCTTTCATGGCCAGAATTGTTCAACTCACGTATAAGCTTATCATAGTCAACACCTGTGGCGCTTGAAGAAGTCACAGACCATGGGGTAACCACGTCTTCGTCTGCCTTTGTCTATAAGTTTATGGATTTTCATTTCATCAACATTTCTGATGGTTTGCCGTAATTTAGAACTCATATGAGAGTAACATCATGAAATTGGAATGTCTGACTCCTACGTTTTCAACTACGCTGAAGACAATAGAACCGGTTTCAAAAGTCGCGGACCCAACCCGGTTTTAGAGATATGGGCGAAAAACGTGGAAAAAGTGTTGTTCTGAGCGATTGTGCTCATGCAAACTGTCGAACGATTGGTGTTTCAGTTCTTATCTATGAGAAAAGAAAACCAACAAATGTCAGTTATAATGCGAGAATGGAAAATACGACTACTTCTGAAAACATTTGTGTTTTCTGGAGACTTCTGTTCAATCAAGAAAATAGTATATGCGCGTTCAAGACGCTAAACTCGTACTATAAAAAATGTATAACTTAAATAAATAAATAATAAATAAATAAAAAAATTAAATAAATATAATAACTCAAAATAAAGAACCGTTTCAGGTCGTACAGTCAAATAACTTAAAATAAAGAACCGTTTCAGGTCGTACAGTCAAATAACTTAAAATAAAGAACCGTTTCAGGTCGTACAGTCAAATAACTTAAAATAAAGAACCGTTTCAGGTCGTACAGTCAAATAACTTAAAATAAAGAACCGTTTCAGGTCGTACAGTCAAATAACTTAAAATAAAGAACCGTTTCAGGTCGTGCAGTCAAATAACTTAAAATAAAGAACCGTTTCAGGTCGTACAGTCAAATAACTTAAAATAAAGAACCGTTTCAGGTCGTACAGTCAAATAACTTGAAATAAAGAACCGTTTCAGGTCGTACAGTCAAATAACTTGAAATAAAGAACCGTTTCAGGTCGTACAGTCAAATAACTTGAAATAAAGAACCGTTTCAGGTCGTACAGTCAAATAACTTAAAATAAAGAACCGTTTCAGGTCGTACAGTCAAATAACTTAAAATAAAGAACCGTTTCAGGTCGTACAGTCAAATAACTTGAAATAAAGAACCGTTTCAGGTCGTACAGTCAAATAACTTAAAATAAAGAACCGTTTCAGGTCGTACAGTCAAATAACTTAAAATAAAGAACCGTTCCAGGTCGTACAGTCAAATAACTTAAAATAAAGAACCGTTTCAGGTCGTACAGTCAAATAACTTAAAATAAAGAACCGTTTCAGGTCGTACAGTCAAATAACTTAAAATAAAGAACCGTTTCAGGTCGTACAGTCAAATAACTTAAAATAAAGAACCGTTTCAGGTCGTACAGTCAAATAACTTAAAATAAAGAACCGTTTCAGGTCGTACAGTCAAATAACTTAAAATAAAGAACCGTTTCAGGTCGTACAGTCAAATAACTTAAAATAAAGAACCGTTTCAGGTCGTACAGTCAAATAACTTAAAATAAAGAACCGTTTCAGGTCGTACAGTCAAATAACTTAAAATAAAGAACCGTTTCAGGTTGTACAGTCAAATCTCACCTCTCCGTTAACTTGAAGTCCATTGACTTTGTTTTCAATCTCTTCGGCCATGTCGCACTAACTGGGTTCCTGTACAAACTTTTTGGAAGAAACTCATTGATACAGATACCAAAACGTTCGAAACGCATCAGAAAACCAGAAAACAAGGGGAGCAGAGCTGAATAATTTATAAGGTCGACAAAAATGAAACAACTAGAATACAAAATAAATAAAACAATTACAACAAGTGTCGAGACTCGGAAAAGAGGAGAGATCTTTACAGAATACAAAAACTTTCGAGTTTTCAGATCAGGTTAGTTCACAAATTGTCTGGAAATTGAAAGATTACAACTGTGGTGGCTTCTCGAGCCGTTCAAAGTCCATGTCTTCGAAGACAATGTCACCTTCGGCATTATTCTCTTCTTCTTTCTTCTTCGTCTCAGCCAACTTCACCTCTCGTTGCTTCTTCTCTTCTTCTGTTTCCATTTTCTCTTCTTGTTCGTCATCGAACACAGTTTCTGGTTGGAGTTGCTGTAAGAATATCATTATAGCCTTTTGTTATGATATAAAACGTTTTTACTAGAACAATTAAGGGTTTTCCAAAGTTTATCTTTTTCTTACACTTGAAAGAGGTCATTTTTTTTAATTCATAAGAATCAATTCGTTTCTATTACACAAGACAAATCGTTCGCTAGATAATTAATATATGAGTTTCGGAATAAAACGGAAGCTTGAAACCTTCTTTTAATTATATACAAGCAGAAAGTCCTCGCTACGCTCAGAGACCCTTCTTCCTTTTTTCAATACAAAAATGCAGATTTCGCTCTCTCTCTTTTTCTCTCTCTCTCGCCCCTTCTATCTATCTATCTCTCTCTCTTTCCTTCTCTCTTCCCAATCCGGGAAGGAGCATAACTAATGCAAGTATGACTAAAACTAATGCAAGAACACACGTTGACCCCCGCAGCCATGAGTACTCACGCAAAGTTCGCCACAAATTTTCGTGCAGCGGTGACCGAGTGGTTAAAGCTGATAACTTTCACCCGCTTGTTGCGGGTTCGTATCCTCTCTCACTGGGCACTTTTGCACAACCCCCCCCCCCCCCCCATAACCGAAACCAAAAAGCTTCACCCAAAAATTTGCCTCACGAAAAAGGGGGCGGGGCAAAGTGGGCGGAGGATTTGTCAATTAATAATATGATGATTTAGTCTGAATTTTTGAAAAAAAAACTTCAAATAACTGTTTTCACAGCTGAACTGTTGATTTTCAACAATTAATGATAGTTACCTTTAAGAGTCTCAAAACTTCTGGCCTATTACTATTATAAAACGCACGTGTAACAAAAAATGTTTGTATGTTTTCTTATATATATGTATATATGGATGTCGCGATATTTGTCTGGCTCGATTTGTCTTAATAACTCTCTTCGGAATATAGTTATTTGCTTGAAATTTTGAGAGACGATAGTCGTAATTTTTTATAAACGGACTGGACTTATTCCAAATCTCCACCTATCGGGATACTGTAGTTATGACCGAATAAGTGCAAATTGGGGTCAAATTTCACGTGTTACATATGCAATGTTCAACAACCAGCGAACACGTGTTTCTAAAGCGCAGTGGCAGATAAGTCGCCTGCAAATCAGAACTTCGCTGGATCGACCACGGGTTGGTTTAGGGTTTTTGTTTTTATCCTTTCAACTCCCCCTGGAAAAGAAAAAAGATCAGGAAGAAATGTACCGTAGAAAAATGATTCTATGCGCCGGGGGTCCCAGGGGGCGGAGCCCCCTGGAAAAGAAAAAAAGATCAGGAAGAAAAGTACTGTAGAAAAATGATGCTATGCGCCGGGGGTCCCAGGGGGCGGAGCCCCCTGGAAAAGAAAAAAAAAAGATCAGGAAGAAAAGTACTGTCGAAAAATGATTCTATGCGCCGGGGGTCCCAGGGGGCGGAGCCCCCTGGAAAAGAAAAAAAAGATCAGGAAGAAAAGTACTGTAGAAAAATGATTCTATGCGCCGGGGGTCCCAGGGGGCGGAGCCCCCTGGAAAAGAAAAAAAGATCAGGAAGAAAAGTACCTTAGAAAAATAATTCTATGCGCCGGGGGTCCCAGGGGGCGGAGCCCCCTGGAAAAGAAAAAAAAGATCAGGAAGAAAAGTACTGTAGAAAAATGATTCTATGCGCCGGGGGTCCCAGGGGGCGGAGACCCCTGGAAAAGAAAAAAAGATCAGGAAGAAATGTACCGTAGAAAAATGATTCTATGCGCCGGGGGTCCCAGGGGGCGGAGCCCCCTGGAAAAGAAAAAAAAAGATCAGGAAGAAAAGTACTGTAGAAAAATGATTCTATGCGCCGGGGGTCCCAGGGGGCGGAGCCCCCTGGAAAAGAAAAAAAGATCAGGAAGAAAAGTACCTTAGAAAAATAATTCTATGCGCCGGGGGGTCCCAGGGGGCGGAGCCCCCTGGAAAAGAAAAAAAAGATCAGGAAGAAAAGTACTGTAGAAAAATGATTCTATGCGCCGGGGGTCCCAGGGGGCGGAGACCCCTGGAAAAGAAAAAAAGATCAGGAAGAAATGTACCGTAGAAAAATGATTCTATGCGCCGGGGGTCCCAGGGGGCGGAGCCCCCTGGAAAAGAAAAAAAGATCAGGAAGAAATGTACCGTAGAAAAATGATTCTATGCGCCGGGGGTCCCAGGGGGCGGAGCCCCCTGGAAAAGAAAAAAAAAGATCAGGAAGAAAAGTACTGTCGAAAAATGATTCTATGCGCCGGGGGTCCCAGGGGGCGGAGACCCCTGGAAAAGAAAAAAAGATCAGGAAGAAATGTACCGTAGAAAAATGATTCTATGCGCCGGGGGTCCCAGGGGGCGGAGCCCCCTGGAAAAGAAAAAAAAAGATCAGGAAGAAAAGTACCTTAGAAAAATAATTCTATGCGCCGGGGGTCTCAGGGGGCAGAGCCCCTGGAAAAGAAAAGAAGATCAGGAAGAAAAGTACCGTAGAAAAATGATTCTATGCGCCGGGGGTCCCAGGGGGCGGAGCCCCCTGGAAAAGAAAAAAAGATCAGGAAGAAATGTACCGTAGAAAAATGATTCTATGCGCCGGGGGTCCCAGGGGGCGGAGCCCCCTGGAAAAGAAAAAAAAAGATCAGGAAGAAAAGTACTGTCGAAAAATGATTCTATGCGCCGGGGGTCCCAGGGGGCGGAGCCCCCTGGAAAAGAAAAAAAAAGATCAGGAAGAAAAGTACTGTCGAAAAATGATTCTATGCGCCGGGGGTCCCAGGGGGCGGAGCCCCCTGGAAAAGAAAAAAAGATCAGGAAGAAAAGTACCTTAGAAAAATAATTCTATGCGCCGGGGGTCCCAGGGGGCGGAGCCCCCTGGAAAAGAAAAAAAAGATCAGGAAGAAAAGTACTGTAGAAAAATGATTCTATGCGCCGGGGGTCCCAGGGGGCGGAGACCCCTGGAAAAGAAAAAAAGATCAGGAAGAAATGTACCGTAGAAAAATGATTCTATGCGCCGGGGGTCCCAGGGGGCGGAGCCCCCTGGAAAAGAAAAAAAGATCAGGAAGAAATGTACCGTAGAAAAATGATTCTATGCGCCGGGGGTCCCAGGGGGCGGAGCCCCCTGGAAAAGAAAAAAAAAGATCAGGAAGAAAAGTACTGTCGAAAAATGATTCTATGCGCCGGGGGTCCCAGGGGGCGGAGCCCCCTGGAAAAGAAAAAAAAGATCAGGAAGAAAAGTACTGTAGAAAAATGATTCTATGCGCCGGGGGTCCCAGGGGGCGGAGACCCCTGGAAAAGAAAAAAAGATCAGGAAGAAAAGTACCTTAGAAAAATAATTCTATGCGCCGGGGGTCTCAGGGGGCAGAGCCCCTGGAAAAGAAAAGAAGATCAGGAAGAAAAGTACCTTAGAAAAATAATTCTATGCGCCGGGGGTCCCAGGGGGCGGAGCCCCCTGGAAAAGAAAAAAAAGATCAGGAAGAAAAGTACCTTAGAAAAATAATTCTATGCGCCGGGGGTCTCAGGGGGCAGAGCCCCTGGAAAAGAAAAGAAGATCAGGAAGAAAAGTACCGTAGAAAAATGATTCTATGCGCCGGGGGTCCCAGGGGGCGGAGCCCCCTGGAAAAGAAAAAAAGATCAGGAAGAAATGTACCGTAGAAAAATGATTCTATGCGCCGGGGGTCCCAGGGGGCGGAGCCCCCTGGAAAAGAAAAAAAAAGATCAGGAAGAAAAGTACTGTCGAAAAATGATTCTATGCGCCGGGGGTCCCAGGGGGCGGAGCCCCCTGGAAAAGAAAAAAAAGATCAGGAAGAAAAGTACTGTAGAAAAATGATTCTATGCGCCGGGGGTCCCAGGGGGCGGAGACCCCTGGAAAAGAAAAAAAAAGATCAGGAAGAAAAGTACCTTAGAAAAATAATTCTATGCGCCGGGGGTGAAGAAAAGTACCGGAAGAAAAGTACCTTAGAAAAATAATTCTATGCGCCCTGCATTTTAAAAATGAAATTACAGGGGGCTCCGCCCCCTGCTGTAAAAAATCATATAAAAATTCGACTCGGAAAAACATATCTCGCATGTAGAATTGCGCCACATGCCCAACAAGTACAAGCAGCACCTGAGCGCAGCGAAGGTTTAACTGCTTGTTCATAGAATTCGAAGAATATACAAAATAAAATTATGCTGACTTTGTATGTCTTTATTACACTAAAATCTTACCCTGACTCTTTCCTTGTAAGCTCTCAGCGCGTTCTCATAGTTGGCTTTGAGGTTCGGCAAGTTCGCCATGTAGAAATCATGTACAAAGTGAATCATGTGTGAAGCATCCTCGATTTGGTATGGTTCACCAGCTGTCTCGTTCATCTGTAAGAAAAAAGAGATAAGGATTTCCCTCAAAACTCATTTTTGAATATTGACTTTTGGTAATATTTTAAAAACATATATTTAGTATTGATTTTTCGACTTAATTTATGAAAAAGAGTAATATTGATTTTCGACTCAACTTATGGAAAAGGAGTAATATTGATTTTCGATTATGAACTTATGAAAAACGAGTAATATTGACTCAACTGGTGAGAAAATTATTGATTTTTCGACCAAACTCCTAAAAACACAACCGCCTTTTTTTCGCTCAAGGTAGTGTGAACAAAATTTCTTATTTTGAAAACAGAAAGGTAGAAATTATGATTGAAAAAAATCACCTTTCTCGTGGTTGGGTATCCTTCCTGCGGCAGGAGCATCAGTTTCATTGGTCTTTGTGAAAACTGAAACCACGTTTGAAATATCGTTCGCCAAAACAAAAGCTTACCAATTTCATCGAATTCTGGAGTTCATAGCAGTTCATGAAGACGCTCGCACGGCCCAGAACGAAGAGACCGAGACGGGCACGAGACAAAGCGACGACCAGACGTCGGACATCTCTGAAACATGGTTTACTTACTCGTGAAACTTGGGACTTCCAGGACTTGGTAATGTTCATGTAACCTTGTTTTTCACCCATATCATTACCCAAAAAGCTTGTACTCCATTCGTTTATATTTATATTAATTTTCTCAATTTATCCGCCTCAAGGAGTAAAACATCATCATTTTAAGACCTGGTAAATTCAATTTTCTGAGTATCTTGTGTGATTATTTCACTTCATTCGAAACTGTATTTTTGAGATTAATCTGGCAACCAACTAGGTTTTGCAGCTTTGAAATTTCTTAATGTTTCTTGCTACTTTTGAAAAGAGTAGAATTCCGCGTTGCTTTCCGCTTCCGCTTCCATGAAATAGCTGTTTGTTCAACTCTGTTAATTCCGATTTTTCAAAAAACGCCTCAATATTAAGCACTACGCATTCGAAAGATTTTTTTTTAGCTAATTAGTTGAACTTACTAACAAATACTTTTCTTTCTGTACAAACTAAATCTCACCTGATGTGACCAATATTATTGGTTCTGACCAATGAGAGGATGATAAAGTCATTTTGTTGACCCTGGTACTTGTCCACAGTCGAAATCTGTAAGACTTCAATGCATTTCTGTAGGATAGGATGGCAAACCTTTGCTGGGCTTCCGATCAAAGGATTTTCGGCACATCGACGGTACACAACGTCGCGAATTAGTTGAGCCTGAAGGTTTTGCATTCTATTGTAATTTTTTTGAAATCGAGAAAATTTTCTTCACATCATACCAACTTAAGTAATTATAAAGGAGCTGAAAATTGAGAAGTTTTAGGTGCATTTCTAGTTAAAATCACTTACTCTAAAGTAAAAAGAAGTTGCGATGTGCTAGAAAGATTCTATTTTCCGCTTTTTTGACCTTGGAACATACATCGTAACTAGTCTAACAGTTGTGATCCCATTTTATTGCTAATCGATTTGTACATAATGGTAGAGTGAGAAGAACAAATGAAACACTGATGAGATCTACTTTTCATCTAATCAATTATCAAAAAATCCAACTTTTCTGGAAATGAATTCTACGAATGTTTTCATGTTTCCATATCAAAAAATGTTTTTCTTAAAGTATGGGCTGAGCCTCATGAGAAAAAACAAACACATAGATAATAAACCCTTTGAAAAACAAAAAAAATTTTTTTCAAAAAGCACTTATCGAAAAAATCATGATACCAAAATTATCTATCCTTAATTTCACAGATGATAGAAGTATTCTCAGAAAACTTGCTTATGTGCTCAATTCTCACCAAGCACATGGCGAAAAGAGCAAAAGTTGTTGAACTTCTGATCGCTACAGTAAAATTATATCTTAAAGATATTTTTTCAGTTAACAAGTTTACCTGTCCATTGTACGTCGTGATGATCGAAATCTTCTCCGCTGGATATCCCAGAATGCGCATGTAAGTGAAAAGTGCCACTGCATATTCTGCTTCACCCAGGTTCTGGTAGAAGTAGGCACTTGGTTGGGATTCTCCGACGCCTTCAAAGTCCGGAACGTTGATCAGCTGGTAGGGGAATGCGAATCCGGCGTTGGCGAGCTGAAATATGTGAGAATACTGTATCGGTCAAAAGTATACGATCGATATGGATAACAAACCGATCCGACATCTCTAAATATTAGACCCGCCACAGACGGCATAATCTGCCAACCCTCACGGCATCATATTTGCTTGATTTCAGTATCCGAGACTTCGCTCTTCACAAAAGTTGTTCTCCCAACCTAACCTAAGCTTATTATTATGAAAGAAAATTACTGTTGGCTGCAGATTGCAGATTAAGATTATTACATGAGTGAGGGCAAGCAGATTATGCCGTTTCACATTGAACTTTAAACATTCGAATAGGTAAGAATCTTCGGGCCAAAAGTAAATGACCCAAGCCGAACCTATCATAGAATTTTTATATCGGATTGACGAGGGATTCCGAGAAATGTCAAGGCGAATTTGCATTTTATCAAAATAATTATATGAACGGTAGTACGATCCAAAGGGGCTTTTTAATTCTTCCATTTTCATCCATATACTTCTGGTCGGGAAAAATCTTATGAAAATTTGCAATTTGGGAAGAGTTCATATCGAATTTTTATTTATTTATTTATAATTTCACCTAATTTTCATTTGATTTTAAATCTTTAAAATTTGCACTTATTTATTTTCGAAACAAGATTTTACATGAGCTTCTTTTTAAAAGTTTCCAGAAAAGAAGGAAGAGTGACTTCTGCGAATGTCAGTATAAAAATGTTCTAGGCCAACCTTAAAAGACTATTTCTAACAAGGTAATAGTAGCACAGAGGAAATGTTGCGATTTAGCAGCTATCTTATCAGCGGACAAGTAGACACAAAACGTTCTTATTGTAGTTCAAGGTGATCGTTGATCAAACTGCCAATCTCGCTGGTCGAAACAGAACGTTATTCGTGAGAACTTGGACATTTTATTTCTTGTCAGAGCTACGAATTAGTTGTAGGTTGCGGAAGGTGTTATTGTGCATCGTTTGTTAGATTCGTGTAAATGACAGATCGTCTCAGTGACCACGGGTTTAGCACAAAAATATTTATTGAGTCTTTAAATATTTTTATTAATATTTTTGTGCTAAACCCGTGGTCACTGAGACGATCTGTCATTTACACAAGAGCTACGAACTTTTTCGAATGTATTTTTCTTCTCAATGAAACGAATTATCTTTACCTACTCGAGTAACCAAATACGAGTATTATGATGAAAAATATTGCCAAAAACGACAACTTACATATTATTATAATACTCGTTTTTTTTGGTTACCTGAGTATAACATCGTTTTAGATGACAACAGAGAATCTTGAGTAAAAAAATCGTAAAGAAAACTCTCAGGCAACTGAATTTGATAGGTTTTTAGATTTTTTTTTCAAAAAAATTTCTTATTTTTCATGAATTTCGGCTTTGAAAAAACTGAGAAAACTAAGAGTTTTCGTTGAGGTTGCAGAAAACGCAAAATTATTACGATTTAAAATAAAGGAAAATTTTTCTACAAGATCCATTTTTCATGTTTTGATAATTATAGTTATGCACATATCTAGCAAAAAGTCTGACCGATTTCAAACTCGCGGCAGTCGCATTTTTGTAAAATGAGTACGGTAGGGTCGGGACTCTCACAACGAACAGTTAGATCTTTGTGGATTTAAATTATTATTCTTACTTTCATTCCATTAAAATTGAAGGCGCATTACTTAATCGTTCATGTACAGTAGCGTTCAAAAGTTTAGAAAGTTTTTATTTTTGGTCATAACTCTTGTCAAACTTAACCAATCGACATGATTTTTTGTCGGAGAACACATCAACTCATGAGAAATCTAATTTTGAAAAAAATCAGGATTACTGTAGCTACATTTTGATCTACAGCGTTTTTACGAAACCGCGACTTTTGAACTGATTTTTCACTTTCTTTTTTTTTATTTTTTTTGAAGGTTTTTTCCCGATTTTTTGTACTTTTTTCTTTCTATACTACTAACAATACTTTTTAAGTAATGGGAAAAGGAAAAGAAGTGCCCACCGACCAGCAGAAACTGATCATCGATGCTGTCCTGTCAGGAATACGACAGAATCAAGTTGCACGAGTATTTCAAGTTCACGAAACCACTGTATCCCGAATTTTGAAAAGATTCCGAAAGTTTGGAGTTTTTGGAGTGTTGCCAAGATCAGGACGGCCACGGAAGACGACAGCAAGAGACGACGCACTGATTGTTCGCCATTCACGTCTCAATCCGCGTCTGACCGGAGAAGACATCAAGAAGGATATGGTCGCTGGAAACGTTGCCAGAGTCTCTGTTTCTACAGTCAAACGTCGTCTAAGAGCTGCTGGGTTATTTGGAAGACGTCCTTGTAAGAAGCCAATGATTTCTGAGAAAAACAGAAAGGCTAGAGTTGAGTGGGCAAAAGACCATTTGAGCTGGACCGTCCACGACTGGAGGAAAATCCTTTTTTTCCGATGAAAGTAAGTTTTGTTTGTTTGGTTCCGATGGCATTAAGTATGTCAGAAGGCCAATCAACAGCCGGTTCAGTTCTAGGTACCAATTGCCCACGATGAAGCACGGTGGCGGTAGCGTCATGTTGTGGGGTTCGTTTAGTTACGACGGCGTTGGCCCATTGCACTGGATTCAGGGCAAAATGAATGCCAATGACTACAAGGATATTATTGTTAATGTTCTTGTACCATTTGCTGGTGCCAACATGCCGATTGGTTGGGTGTTTCAACAAGATAACGACCCGAAACACACTAGCCGTCTTGTTCGCGAATGTCTCCAGGATGAGGCTATCGATGTTCTTCCGTGGCCCAGTCAGTCTCCAGACCTCAACCCTATAGAGCACTTATGGGAAGAACTCGAGAGACGCGTTTCCGGCCATTACACATCCAATGCCGCGCAAAAATACGCGGTTTTACAAGAAGAGTGGAAAAAAATTCCGCGAGTCAAGTTGGAGAACTTGATTGAGAGCATGCCGAGAAGATGTAAAGCCGTCATTGATAATTTTGGTTATGCCACTAAGTATTAAGGTTTTAATAATGTTTTGATGTTCATTCCTTATCGATTTGAATTGTTACAACCGTTTACCATTATGTTTTTGAGTTTGTGGAAAATGTGTTTTTTATAGTGTCTGAGAATAAATTTTTTTATTTTTTTCTCTTTTGGTCTGATTTGAATTCGTTTTGACATAAGATGTAATAATGTTTGAAGTATTACCATTCAAAAAATCAGACCGATAGGTGAGGTTTGACAAGAGTTATGGCCGAAAATAAAAACTTTCTAAACTTTTGAACGCTACTGTATTTCAAAGCGAAACTGCTACGGTAACTAAGTAACCGATTTACGGAGGTCAGACTTTTTTACAGGTAGAGGAAGATATGTGTTATGTAAACATGATTACTGGGCACATTTTTTATCTGATTCTTCCAATAACACAAACATAAATACTCACCTGGAACTTTTCAGAAGACTCGACATGTGGTAAATTTCCCAGGTTATCGTATCTCCACTGGTACAGTGCTGCGATTCTGAAAAATGAATGGGTTTTCTCAGTTTTCATGAATACCGATTTCCATTTCAAACATTGTGTTGTAAATTTCGTAAACACATGAACACATTATTCCGCTAGAAAAAATTAATATAGAGTTAATTGAGTGGCACCAAAACAATTAACTCTGAATTTATTCCGGAATTAACTCTAAATTAACTGCATATAAAGTTGAACGATCACAGAGGTTTTAAAAAGAGAAAAGCAACTAAAACGGATTCTAGTAACTTTTGAAAATCATCTCCGGGTCTCTACTATTTCGGTATCCTACTTTCAGATGTTCGCAAAAAAGTTAATTCAGAGTTAATTCCGAGTACATTCAGAGTTAATTCCGGACTACATTCAGAGTTAATTCCGGAGTACATTCAGAGTTAATTCCGGAGTACATTCAGAGTTAATTTTTTGGTGCCACTTAATTAACTCTATATTGATTTTTTTTCTAGAGTTCGTCTTTTCTCCACTTCCAACTTCCGTTTGCAACATTTTATTTCAGCGCAGCACAGGTGTCAAGATAGCCTGATGAATCTACCAGACTTCCATTGCCAACGGGCAAAATAGTCTGTTGTCACTAGTGAGAGGCTTCGTATCTGGTGACACCTTCGTGGGAGGCGAAATGCCACCAGCTATGAATATGGGGATATATCCTTAGCGACACTTTGAATCGAATCATCGATTAGAAAAGTGGAGAATGTTCCAGAAAAATTTCTTACTGTATTCTTTATCGTTTTCTGCTTCATAAAGCCATAAATGATTGTTGAAAAGTGAAATTATTCTGGATTTGAAAATGTTATCAGCAGATGTTCCGTCCGAGTGCTCAAAAAATTCACTTTGGGTAATCGAATGATTATCACTAAATTTAGACTATTGTTGAAGAAATTCGAGAAAGCCATAAAATTTTGAAAAAAAACTGAAAACATACTGCGCACGAGCACGTCCTTGTCTATCCAACTGAACATTCGGCACGCCGAGTCGGACGAGTCTCGCGAACAGTGACTGCTCCATGTTGCAGTACTTTTGGAACGCTTGGTTCTGGACGACTGGAGGCAACTGATGGTGATCTCCGATCATGATCCACCTCTTCAGGCGGTTGTGACCGTCTTGAGGATTCTGAAAGATGTTAATGTTACCGGTTCGGTCAATTCGCAGAAGTCTACAAATTCAGATGATCAACATTTCAACAGAAATGAAGGACTTGATTTACTACGTAGTTCCAACATTTCAATTTTTACAAAAACAGATGAACGAATAATAAAAGTAAAGTTGAAAATGTCGGCATTTGGTGAAACGCATCCGTAGAATGTCGGTTTTTTTCTTTCAAACGACCATTACTTTGCTCAGAGCATCACAACCACCGTTTTTTAGGCTCACATCACGTCAGGTCGAACTTTAAGCTAACCCAAGCCTAAAAATCAAATCAAATTCTTCAGGTTTGAAAAAATTGGATACGACCGGATGCGGGAGGATGCGTTCTACTGATAACCACAAATGTCGTACGATGCTGGATACAGCAAAAAATATTCCCACCTGTCAAGCTGATTTTTCTATTGAATGAAATTGTTAACACACCCAAAAGTATCAGATCTATAGGATATTCTGATGTTATGAATTCCCCAAAAAAATATTGTTCATATACTTATGGACGGTACTTCCCATCACATCAAAAGAAAAATACCTGTAACAATAACGGGATGAAGGTTTCCACTTCGAGAATTTGCGCGGCTTCTTCCATGACGATGTTATCGTACCTGAAGGGGGGAGACTCTTGATAAGCAAAAAACTTCTTCGCGTATTTTTCAGATGAATGTTAAAAACTGACTTGAATCCCAACTTGACCAACTCGTTTCTTCTCAGTGCTGCATGAGTACACGTCATCGCGATGATCTTGGCTTCTTTTACCTGGAATAATAAAATATTTTCTATTTTGATGTGGTACCATACATTGTAGACTAGGATCCGGTTAAAAAACTTCCCCAAGATTTGCTGAACTAAAATCTAACTTCTCTGTAGCTGGTTCTCTACGAAATTTCTTGAAGTCACACTTCCAACGTTCAGCTTTTATTTGAGAACTTTTGAAACGTTCAGATTGTCTTCCACCATTCAAACTTTTTACAACTCGATGTTTCAACCTTTTAGAGTGGGAAAATATTTTTTGATTCTTTTTTTTTCATCTCCTGGTTGATGATAATCTTAACTTTTCAATAGTGAACTATTTTCTTCGTGAAAAATTTAGTAACGAACTTATCGTGCAATACTTGGTAAGCTGTTTTGAGCTGTTGATATCATACTCTACTAGAAAATCAAAAGTCAACGATTTTGAGATGTTAGTCTTATACATCATTCAAATTCCTGTGTTGAGCTGTTGCTTCGATACTTCTATACACTATCGTATGCTGTTTAAAAGTGACCCGAACATGGTAAAACTAATTTTCTTAATTCTCCACTATTGAACGATTCAACCAGTTCGAGCAGCACGACATTCATACACACTGTGTAACAATACGAAAAGCGTTCTCGCTTCTTCGCGCTCATCGGGTCACTTCGTCGCGGTAGTTCGGCGGCGAGCCCTTACAGAGCACAGCTGCAGTCCGAGTACCGGCTCTTCACAGATTTCAATGATATACTTTACCAAGTTTGCCAATGGCATGTATCATGTTTGGCGGTCATCTCCGTGCTTTTATTACTCTTAACTTTAAACGTTTTTGACGAGAACTCGACAAAGACTCATATAGTCCCTCCGCGAGAGTCACATCTTCAACGTTTCCTAGTTCCAATGATATTTTCCTTTCATTTAAATACTTGGAATTTTCTTATTTTCTGCAGGATAGGCTAAAATATAGTGAAACAAAGTCTATCTTCTCAATGTTCTCCCAGTAACCAAATTCAGTATCTAGTCTCTCGAATCATTAATAGTGTTGAAATTAATGGAAAAAATGAGTCACAATGAAACTGTTCACCTAGTTACATTGAAATACCACTAGATTATGTATTGTGAAAGTCTGAAACCATTCTTTCGATAACAAGAAGATAATTCATGACAACATCCTATACGCAAATTTTCCAAATTCGTCGAAATCACTCAAAATCCGCCAATTTCTTATTACCAGTCCAATAAATCTTCATAAAACCCACTCATGTTTATCCTCACACACTTGCGTCATCAACACCGTGGACTCAGGACCGTTGACACCTTCATGGTTGATCCTCTGGCAATGGTGTCTGTTGTCACCTAGATGCTCTTGGACACGCCTACTATAAGTACGCCCATGTGAAGGGATCAAGTACCTCATTCTGTACACCGATCCGTGTTCTGATACTTGCGTCATCCAATTACATGGTAAATCATTTGGTCAATTGGTTTCATCTATCGGTGAACCAATAACGTTGTCTTTTACTATGTGATCAATTACTATATCTGAGATACAAGCAGTTAAACCTTCGCTGCGCTCAGGTGCTGCTTGTACTTGTTGGGCATGTGGCGCAATTCTACATGCGAGATATGTTTTTCCGAGTCGAATTTTTATATGATTTTTTACAGCAGGGGGCGGAGCCCCCTGTAATTTCATTTTTAAAATGCAGGGCGCATAGAATTATTTTTCTAAGGTACTTTTCTTCCGGTACTTTTCTTCACCCCCGGCGCATAGAATTATTTTTCTAAGGTACTTTTCTTCCTGATCTTTTTTTTTCTTTTCCAGGGGTCTCCGCCCCCTGGGACCCCCGGCGCATAGAATCATTTTTCTACAGTACTTTTCTTCCTGATCTTTTTTTTCTTTTCCAGGGGGCTCCGCCCCCTGGGACCCCCGGCGCATAGAATCATTTTTCGACAGTACTTTTCTTCCTGATCTTTTTTTTTCTTTTCCAGGGGGCTCCGCCCCCTGGGACCCCCGGCGCATAGAATCATTTTTCTACGGTACATTTCTTCCTGATCTTTTTTTCTTTTCCAGGGGGCTCCGCCCCCTGGGACCCCCGGCGCATAGAATCATTTTTCTACGGTACTTTTCTTCCTGATCTTCTTTTCTTTTCCAGGGGCTCTGCCCCCTGAGACCCCCGGCGCATAGAATTATTTTTCTAAGGTACTTTTCTTCCTGATCTTTTTTTTCTTTTCCAGGGGGCTCCGCCCCCTGGGACCCCCGGCGCATAGAATTATTTTTCTAAGGTACTTTTCTTCCTGATCTTTTTTTTTCTTTTCCAGGGGGCTCCGCCCCCTGGGACCCCCGGCGCATAGAATCATTTTTCTACGGTACATTTCTTCCTGATCTTTTTTTCTTTTCCAGGGGTCTCCGCCCCCTGGGACCCCCGGCGCATAGAATCATTTTTCTACAGTACTTTTCTTCCTGATCTTTTTTTTCTTTTCCAGGGGGCTCCGCCCCCTGGGACCCCCGGCGCATAGAATCATTTTTCGACAGTACTTTTCTTCCTGATCTTTTTTTTTCTTTTCCAGGGGGCTCCGCCCCCTGGGACCCCCGGCGCATAGAATCATTTTTCTACGGTACATTTCTTCCTGATCTTTTTTTCTTTTCCAGGGGGCTCCGCCCCCTGGGACCCCCGGCGCATAGAATCATTTTTCTACGGTACATTTCTTCCTGATCTTTTTTTCTTTTCCAGGGGTCTCCGCCCCCTGGGACCCCCGGCGCATAGAATCATTTTTCTACAGTACTTTTCTTCCTGATCTTTTTTTCTTTTCCAGGGGGCTCCGCCCCCTGGGACCCCCGGCGCATAGAATTATTTTTCTAAGGTACTTTTCTTCCTGATCTTTTTTTCTTTTCCAGGGGGCTCCGCCCCCTGGGACCCCCGGCGCATAGAATCATTTTTCGACAGTACTTTTCTTCCTGATCTTTTTTTTTCTTTTCCAGGGGGCTCCGCCCCCTGGGACCCCCGGCGCATAGAATCATTTTTCTACGGTACATTTCTTCCTGATCTTTTTTTCTTTTCCAGGGGGCTCCGCCCCCTGGGACCCCCGGCGCATAGAATCATTTTTCTACGGTACTTTTCTTCCTGATCTTCTTTTCTTTTCCAGGGGCTCTGCCCCCTGAGACCCCCGGCGCATAGAATTATTTTTCTAAGGTACTTTTCTTCCTGATCTTTTTTTTCTTTTCCAGGGGGCTCCGCCCCCTGGGACCCCCGGCGCATAGAATTATTTTTCTAAGGTACTTTTCTTCCTGATCTTTTTTTTTCTTTTCCAGGGGGCTCCGCCCCCTGGGACCCCCGGCGCATAGAATCATTTTTCTACGGTACATTTCTTCCTGATCTTTTTTTCTTTTCCAGGGGTCTCCGCCCCCTGGGACCCCCGGCGCATAGAATCATTTTTCTACAGTACTTTTCTTCCTGATCTTTTTTTTCTTTTCCAGGGGGCTCCGCCCCCTGGGACCCCCGGCGCATAGAATCATTTTTCTACGGTACTTTTCTTCCTGATCTTCTTTTCTTTTCCAGGGGCTCTGCCCCCTGAGACCCCCGGCGCATAGAATTATTTTTCTAAGGTACTTTTCTTCCTGATCTTTTTTTTCTTTTCCAGGGGGCTCCGCCCCCTGGGACCCCCGGCGCATAGAATTATTTTTCTAAGGTACTTTTCTTCCTGATCTTTTTTTTTCTTTTCCAGGGGGCTCCGCCCCCTGGGACCCCCGGCGCATAGAATCATTTTTCTACGGTACATTTCTTCCTGATCTTTTTTTCTTTTCCAGGGGTCTCCGCCCCCTGGGACCCCCGGCGCATAGAATCATTTTTCTACAGTACTTTTCTTCCTGATCTTTTTTTTCTTTTCCAGGGGGCTCCGCCCCCTGGGACCCCCGGCGCATAGAATCATTTTTCGACAGTACTTTTCTTCCTGATCTTTTTTTTTCTTTTCCAGGGGGCTCCGCCCCCTGGGACCCCCGGCGCATAGAATCATTTTTCTACGGTACATTTCTTCCTGATCTTTTTTTCTTTTCCAGGGGGCTCCGCCCCCTGGGACCCCCGGCGCATAGAATCATTTTTCTACGGTACATTTCTTCCTGATCTTTTTTTCTTTTCCAGGGGTCTCCGCCCCCTGGGACCCCCGGCGCATAGAATCATTTTTCTACAGTACTTTTCTTCCTGATCTTTTTTTCTTTTCCAGGGGGCTCCGCCCCCTGGGACCCCCGGCGCATAGAATTATTTTTCTAAGGTACTTTTCTTCCTGATCTTTTTTTCTTTTCCAGGGGGCTCCGCCCCCTGGGACCCCCGGCGCATAGAATCATTTTTCGACAGTACTTTTCTTCCTGATCTTTTTTTTTCTTTTCCAGGGGGCTCCGCCCCCTGGGACCCCCGGCGCATAGAATCATTTTTCTACGGTACATTTCTTCCTGATCTTTTTTTCTTTTCCAGGGGGCTCCGCCCCCTGGGACCCCCGGCGCATAGAATCATTTTTCTACGGTACTTTTCTTCCTGATCTTCTTTTCTTTTCCAGGGGCTCTGCCCCCTGAGACCCCCGGCGCATAGAATTATTTTTCTAAGGTACTTTTCTTCCTGATCTTTTTTTTCTTTTCCAGGGGGCTCCGCCCCCTGGGACCCCCGGCGCATAGAATTATTTTTCTAAGGTACTTTTCTTCCTGATCTTTTTTTTTCTTTTCCAGGGGGCTCCGCCCCCTGGGACCCCCGGCGCATAGAATCATTTTTCTACGGTACATTTCTTCCTGATCTTTTTTTCTTTTCCAGGGGTCTCCGCCCCCTGGGACCCCCGGCGCATAGAATCATTTTTCTACAGTACTTTTCTTCCTGATCTTTTTTTTCTTTTCCAGGGGGCTCCGCCCCCTGGGACCCCCGGCGCATAGAATCATTTTTCGACAGTACTTTTCTTCCTGATCTTTTTTTTTCTTTTCCAGGGGGCTCCGCCCCCTGGGACCCCCGGCGCATAGAATCATTTTTCTACGGTACATTTCTTCCTGATCTTTTTTTCTTTTCCAGGGGGCTCCGCCCCCTGGGACCCCCGGCGCATAGAATCATTTTTCTACGGTACATTTCTTCCTGATCTTTTTTTCTTTTCCAGGGGTCTCCGCCCCCTGGGACCCCCGGCGCATAGAATCATTTTTCTACAGTACTTTTCTTCCTGATCTTTTTTTTCTTTTCCAGGGGGCTCCGCCCCCTGGGACCCCCGGCGCATAGAATTATTTTTCTAAGGTACTTTTCTTCCTGATCTTTTTTTCTTTTCCAGGGGGCTCCGCCCCCTGGGACCCCCGGCGCATAGAATCATTTTTCGACAGTACTTTTCTTCCTGATCTTTTTTTTTCTTTTCCAGGGGGCTCCGCCCCCTGGGACCCCCGGCGCATAGAATCATTTTTCGACAGTACTTTTCTTCCTGATCTTTTTTTTTCTTTTCCAGGGGGCTCCGCCCCCTGGGACCCCCGGCGCATAGAATCATTTTTCTACGGTACATTTCTTCCTGATCTTTTTTTCTTTTCCAGGGGGCTCCGCCCCCTGGGACCCCCGGCGCATAGAATCATTTTTCTACGGTACTTTTCTTCCTGATCTTCTTTTCTTTTCCAGGGGCTCTGCCCCCTGAGACCCCCGGCGCATAGAATTATTTTTCTAAGGTACTTTTCTTCCTGATCTTTTTTTTCTTTTCCAGGGGGCTCCGCCCCCTGGGACCCCCGGCGCATAGAATTATTTTTCTAAGGTACTTTTCTTCCTGATCTTTTTTTTTCTTTTCCAGGGGGCTCCGCCCCCTGGGACCCCCGGCGCATAGAATCATTTTTCTACGGTACATTTCTTCCTGATCTTTTTTTCTTTTCCAGGGGTCTCCGCCCCCTGGGACCCCCGGCGCATAGAATCATTTTTCTACAGTACTTTTCTTCCTGATCTTTTTTTTCTTTTCCAGGGGGCTCCGCCCCCTGGGACCCCCGGCGCATAGAATCATTTTTCGACAGTACTTTTCTTCCTGATCTTTTTTTTTCTTTTCCAGGGGGCTCCGCCCCCTGGGACCCCCGGCGCATAGAATCATTTTTCTACGGTACATTTCTTCCTGATCTTTTTTTCTTTTCCAGGGGGCTCCGCCCCCTGGGACCCCCGGCGCATAGAATCATTTTTCTACGGTACATTTCTTCCTGATCTTTTTTTCTTTTCCAGGGGTCTCCGCCCCCTGGGACCCCCGGCGCATAGAATCATTTTTCTACAGTACTTTTCTTCCTGATCTTTTTTTTCTTTTCCAGGGGGCTCCGCCCCCTGGGACCCCCGGCGCATAGAATTATTTTTCTAAGGTACTTTTCTTCCTGATCTTTTTTTCTTTTCCAGGGGGCTCCGCCCCCTGGGACCCCCGGCGCATAGAATCATTTTTCGACAGTACTTTTCTTCCTGATCTTTTTTTTTCTTTTCCAGGGGGCTCCGCCCCCTGGGACCCCCGGCGCATAGAATCATTTTTCTACGGTACATTTCTTCCTGATCTTTTTTTCTTTTCCAGGGGTCTCCGCCCCCTGGGACCCCCGGCGCATAGAATCATTTTTCTACGGTACTTTTCTTCCTGATCTTCTTTTCTTTTCCAGGGGCTCTGCCCCCTGAGACCCCCGGCGCATAGAATTATTTTTCTAAGGTACTTTTCTTCCTGATCTTTTTTTTCTTTTCCAGGGGGCTCCGCCCCCTGGGACCCCCGGCGCATAGAATTATTTTTCTAAGGTACTTTTCTTCCTGATCTTTTTTTCTTTTCCAGGGGGCTCCGCCCCCTGGGACCCCCGGCGCATAGAATCATTTTTCGACAGTACTTTTCTTCCTGATCTTTTTTTTTTCTTTTCCAGGGGGCTCCGCCCCCTGGGACCCCCGGCGCATAGAATCATTTTTCTACGGTACATTTCTTCCTGATCTTTTTTTCTTTTCCAGGGGTCTCCGCCCCCTGGGACCCCCGGCGCATAGAATCATTTTTCTACAGTACTTTTCTTCCTGATCTTTTTTTTCTTTTCCAGGGGGCTCCGCCCCCTGGGACCCCCGGCGCATAGAATTATTTTTCTAAGGTACTTTTCTTCCTGATCTTTTTTTCTTTTCCAGGGGGCTGCGCCCCCTGGGACCCCCGGCGCATAGAATCATTTTTCTACAGTACTTTTCTTCATGATCTTTTTTTTCTTTTCCAGGGGGCTCCGCCCCCTGGGACCCCCGGCGCATAGAATCATTTTTCTACGGTACATTTCTTCCTGATCTTTTTTTCTTTTCCAGGGGGCTCCGCCCCCTGGGACCCCCGGCGCATAGAATCATTTTTCTACGGTACATTTCTTCCTGATCTTTTTTTCTTTTCCAGGGGTCTCCGCCCCCTGGGACCCCCGGCGCATAGAATCATTTTTCTACAGTACTTTTCTTCCTGATCTTTTTTTCTTTTCCAGGGGGCTCCGCCCCCTGGGACCCCCGGCGCATAGAATTATTTTTCTAAGGTACTTTTCTTCCTGATCTTTTTTTCTTTTCCAGGGGGCTCCGCCCCCTGGGACCCCCGGCGCATAGAATCATTTTTCGACAGTACTTTTCTTCCTGATCTTTTTTTTTCTTTTCCAGGGGGCTCCGCCCCCTGGGACCCCCGGCGCATAGAATCATTTTTCTACGGTACATTTCTTCCTGATCTTTTTTTCTTTTCCAGGGGGCTCCGCCCCCTGGGACCCCCGGCGCATAGAATCATTTTTCTACGGTACTTTTCTTCCTGATCTTCTTTTCTTTTCCAGGGGCTCTGCCCCCTGAGACCCCCGGCGCATAGAATTATTTTTCTAAGGTACTTTTCTTCCTGATCTTTTTTTTCTTTTCCAGGGGGCTCCGCCCCCTGGGACCCCCGGCGCATAGAATTATTTTTCTAAGGTACTTTTCTTCCTGATCTTTTTTTTTCTTTTCCAGGGGGCTCCGCCCCCTGGGACCCCCGGCGCATAGAATCATTTTTCTACGGTACATTTCTTCCTGATCTTTTTTTCTTTTCCAGGGGTCTCCGCCCCCTGGGACCCCCGGCGCATAGAATCATTTTTCTACAGTACTTTTCTTCCTGATCTTTTTTTTCTTTTCCAGGGGGCTCCGCCCCCTGGGACCCCCGGCGCATAGAATCATTTTTCGACAGTACTTTTCTTCCTGATCTTTTTTTTTCTTTTCCAGGGGGCTCCGCCCCCTGGGACCCCCGGCGCATAGAATCATTTTTCTACGGTACATTTCTTCCTGATCTTTTTTTCTTTTCCAGGGGGCTCCGCCCCCTGGGACCCCCGGCGCATAGAATCATTTTTCTACGGTACATTTCTTCCTGATCTTTTTTTCTTTTCCAGGGGTCTCCGCCCCCTGGGACCCCCGGCGCATAGAATCATTTTTCTACAGTACTTTTCTTCCTGATCTTTTTTTTCTTTTCCAGGGGGCTCCGCCCCCTGGGACCCCCGGCGCATAGAATTATTTTTCTAAGGTACTTTTCTTCCTGATCTTTTTTTCTTTTCCAGGGGGCTCCGCCCCCTGGGACCCCCGGCGCATAGAATCATTTTTCGACAGTACTTTTCTTCCTGATCTTTTTTTTTCTTTTCCAGGGGGCTCCGCCCCCTGGGACCCCCGGCGCATAGAATCATTTTTCGACAGTACTTTTCTTCCTGATCTTTTTTTTTCTTTTCCAGGGGGCTCCGCCCCCTGGGACCCCCGGCGCATAGAATCATTTTTCTACGGTACATTTCTTCCTGATCTTTTTTTCTTTTCCAGGGGGCTCCGCCCCCTGGGACCCCCGGCGCATAGAATCATTTTTCTACGGTACTTTTCTTCCTGATCTTCTTTTCTTTTCCAGGGGCTCTGCCCCCTGAGACCCCCGGCGCATAGAATTATTTTTCTAAGGTACTTTTCTTCCTGATCTTTTTTTTCTTTTCCAGGGGGCTCCGCCCCCTGGGACCCCCGGCGCATAGAATTATTTTTCTAAGGTACTTTTCTTCCTGATCTTTTTTTTTCTTTTCCAGGGGGCTCCGCCCCCTGGGACCCCCGGCGCATAGAATCATTTTTCTACGGTACATTTCTTCCTGATCTTTTTTTCTTTTCCAGGGGTCTCCGCCCCCTGGGACCCCCGGCGCATAGAATCATTTTTCTACAGTACTTTTCTTCCTGATCTTTTTTTTCTTTTCCAGGGGGCTCCGCCCCCTGGGACCCCCGGCGCATAGAATCATTTTTCGACAGTACTTTTCTTCCTGATCTTTTTTTTTCTTTTCCAGGGGGCTCCGCCCCCTGGGACCCCCGGCGCATAGAATCATTTTTCTACGGTACATTTCTTCCTGATCTTTTTTTCTTTTCCAGGGGGCTCCGCCCCCTGGGACCCCCGGCGCATAGAATCATTTTTCTACGGTACATTTCTTCCTGATCTTTTTTTCTTTTCCAGGGGTCTCCGCCCCCTGGGACCCCCGGCGCATAGAATCATTTTTCTACAGTACTTTTCTTCCTGATCTTTTTTTTCTTTTCCAGGGGGCTCCGCCCCCTGGGACCCCCGGCGCATAGAATTATTTTTCTAAGGTACTTTTCTTCCTGATCTTTTTTTCTTTTCCAGGGGGCTCCGCCCCCTGGGACCCCCGGCGCATAGAATCATTTTTCGACAGTACTTTTCTTCCTGATCTTTTTTTTTCTTTTCCAGGGGGCTCCGCCCCCTGGGACCCCCGGCGCATAGAATCATTTTTCTACGGTACATTTCTTCCTGATCTTTTTTTCTTTTCCAGGGGTCTCCGCCCCCTGGGACCCCCGGCGCATAGAATCATTTTTCTACGGTACTTTTCTTCCTGATCTTTTTTTCTTTTCCAGGGGTCTCCGCCCCCTGGGATCTACGGTACTTTCTTCCTGATCTTCTTTTCTTTTCCAGGGGCTCTGCCCCCTGAGACCCCCGGCGCATAGAATTATTTTTCTAAGGTACTTTTCTTCCTGATCTTTTTTTTCTTTTCCAGGGGGCTCCGCCCCCTGGGACCCCCGGCGCATAGAATTATTTTTCTAAGGTACTTTTCTTCCTGATCTTTTTTTCTTTTCCAGGGGGCTCCGCCCCCTGGGACCCCCGGCGCATAGAATCATTTTTCGACAGTACTTTTCTTCCTGATCTTTTTTTTTTCTTTTCCAGGGGGCTCCGCCCCCTGGGACCCCCGGCGCATAGAATCATTTTTCTACGGTACATTTCTTTTCTACGGTATTTCTTCCTGATCTTTTTTTCTTTTCCAGGGGTCTCCGCCCCCTGGGACCCCCGGCGCATAGAATCATTTTTCTACAGTACTTTTCTTCCTGATCTTTTTTTTCTTTTCCAGGGGGCTCCGCCCCCTGGGACCCCCGGCGCATAGAATTATTTTTCTAAGGTACTTTTCTTCCTGATCTTTTTTTCTTTTCCAGGGGGCTGCGCCCCCTGGGACCCCCGGCGCATAGAATCATTTTTCTACAGTACTTTTCTTCATGATCTTTTTTTTCTTTTCCAGGGGGCTCCGCCCCCTGGGACCCCCGGCGCATAGAATCATTTTTCGACAGTACTTTTCTTCCTGATCTTTTTTTTTTCTTTTCCAGGGGGCTCCGCCCCCTGGGACCCCCGGCGCATAGAATCATTTTTCTACGGTACATTTCTTCCTGATCTTTTTTTCTTTTCCAGGGGTCTCCGCCCCCTGGGACCCCCGGCGCATAGAATCATTTTTCTACAGTACTTTTCTTCCTGATCTTTTTTTTCTTTTCCAGGGGGCTCCGCCCCCTGGGACCCCCGGCGCATAGAATCATTTTTCTACGGTACATTTCTTCCTGATATTTTTTTCTTTTCCAGGGGGCTCCGCCCCCTGGGACCCCCGGCGCATAGAATCATTTTTCTACGGTACTTTTCTTCCTGATCTTCTTTTCTTTTCCAGGGGCTCTGCCCCCTGAGACCCCCGGCGCATAGAATTATTTTTCTAAGGTACTTTTCTTCCTGATCTTTTTTTCTTTTCCAGGGGGCTCCGCCCCCTGGGACCCCCGGCGCATAGAATCATTTTTCTACAGTACTTTTCTTCCTGATCTTTTTTTTTTCTTTTCCAGGGGGCTCCGCCCCCTGGGACCCCCGGCGCATAGAATCATTTTTCTACGGTACTTTTCTTCCTGATCTTCTTTTCTTTTCCAGGGGCTCTGCCCCCTGAGACCCCCGGCGCATAGAATTATTTTTCTAAGGTACTTTTCTTCCTGATCTATTTTTCTTTTCCAGGGGGCTCCGCCCCCTGGGACCCCCGGCGCATAGCATCATTTTTCTACAGTACTTTTCTTCCTGATCTTTTTTTTGTTTTCCAGGGGGCTCCGCCCCCTGGGACCCCCGGCGCATAGAATCATTTTTCTACGGTACATTTCTTCCTGACCTTTTTTCTTTTCCAGGGGGAGTTGAAAGGAAAAAAACAAAAAACCTAAACCAACCCGTGGTCGATCCAGCGAAGTTCTGATTTGCAGGCGACTTATCTGCCACTGCGCTTTAG
>OZ022250.1:2261449-2283264 GCA_963978915.1 Caenorhabditis parvicauda | reverse complement strand
TCAATCAATTCCAACTCAAACTTAATAATCCAGCATCATTTACCCATTTCACCACCCTATCCTGTTAAAACTAGTCATGGGTTGCATATCATTGATATATACTCATTTCCTCCTTGAAATGTGAAAAGATGCTTCGAATAAGTTTCTTTTCGTATACTGTACTTGTCTCATCTCAATCTTTCAGTCACTTCCACAATGATGAACACCAACCCACCCGCCAGCATGGATCCCAGTCACCCATTCATCAACGACTTCAACAACTATCCTTCGTCAATGGGATCAGAAGGACAGAATCTTCCACCATTCGCTTACAACCAGCTGCCGACCTCATACGACGGGGCTGATTTGGCGGCTGCGACACAAGGAGCTTCACCGTATTCAATGTACCCAAGTCCAGCCATGTTGTAAGTGAGACGTTTACATCAAATCTTATAGTGATACTTGCAGTTACCCACCATACTTCCAGTACCCTTACGCTTACGGATACGGACTGCCACCAATCAAAACTGCAGAACAGAATTCAGCTGATACAAGTACGTTTCTAAAATGGAAAAGAACGGAAATTCCAAAAATTTTCGAATATATGAGGAAAATATTTTTGATAAAAATAAAAAAAAAATTTTGAAAACGCGATTTTTACTCAAAAAAATAACTTTCAGAGCGAAAACCACGAGTCACATTCTCTGACGAGCAGACTCGCGCACTACAAGAGAAATTCCGCGAGTGTCCAAACATTCGCCTTCCAGAACGTCAGATTTTCGCTGAGAGCATTGGACTCGACTCTAAGCAGGTGAGCAAAAAACTTTCAATAAAAAAGTGCTCTGAATCCTGATTCTATCGATTTTATGACAATCTTCTCCGAACTGTGGTCGAGGTTACTTAAACTAGACTAAATCATCAAATCAAGAATCATTTTCTTACATGGTGCAAAATTTTTTGTGGTAATCAAGTTTAAACTTTGATCATATCTTAGCTTTGTACCTAACTAGTGCTTTGAACCTTACCTAAGCCTAAAATTTGAGGGTTCGACAGAGATAAATAAAAAAAGATTCTTGATTCATGATTCAGTCTACTTTTTCGTATGAAATGGTCGAGGTTTAGCTACTTAACTAACTGTTTACAGGTCAAGATCTGGTTCCAAAACCGTCGGTACAAGATCAAAAAAGACAGCCAGGGATTGCCAAGCGACACCTCATCGGCTTGCTCTAGTCCTATTGATCAATCTACCTCGACATCTACTTCTACTTCTATGTCTGCCCAAAATGACGATTTCAATCTACAATTGCCTGCAGATCAGATAAAATCCTCTTTTAGCCCGTAAGTCCACTTTATACAACTTTTCAAAATGAATCAACGTCTTCAGAGAAGAGTTAAAACCATTCAACGACATCGTCAACCAGCCGTTCAACACATCTTACGCATGCCCTTACGAAGAGTTCAATCAGGAGAACCACCAGCAATTGATGATGAAGCAAATGTTCAACACAGGTTCTCAAATCGAGCACAATTGAATTGTTACTGTTCACTCTTAAGCTCATGCTAATGCACAACGCATTCCCCTACAGTAGCGGTCAAAATTTAAGCAACGTTTTCTTTCTGTCACTACTTTGGTCAAAACATAGTATAATTTTGAAAATATATCAACGAAAAAAGAGAATCTACATCTTGCTAATGAAATAACGATATTTTCGTTGCTTCACACATTACGTTTGCAGATTAGCGTCAATTCACATGTTTGAACTATTCGCAGAAAACTTTCAAAATTTAACCCAACTTATGGCAGGAAAAACAGTAGTTTCTAAACTTTTGCTCGCTACTTTACATAACCTTGATAGAACTCAGTTTTATAGTTAGCTCATTGTTCCTCTGTGGGTTTTTGATTGAATAAATCATACCAGAAGATATTCGGTCCTGTCCTTTCCATTTCTCAACAGCTCAAACGCTCGAAACTCGTCGAGTTGCTCGAAAATGTGCTGAATATGCTTCCAACACGACTTGGCGACACGGAGGTCTTCCGCGTTGTTTCCCTGAAAATAGTGATTACCATAATCATTATCGAGAAAATACTGTTTTAATGGAAAGTTTTAAATAATTATCGAAAAGATAGAAAATATATTTCCAAGTATAAAACAAACCGAAAACAGCTCCAGATCTGGGAAATATTTCGTGAATGGGAATTGTTCGCCAATGGCTCCCGGTTCTTGTTTTCCTTGAGTCTTGGCGATAAATTCTTCCCATGCTCGGCATACCTGAACATTTCCATTTTTACAAAAAATCGTCAAATCTTCTCATAAATCAATATCACAGACTTTTCTTGATAATAAAAGCAGAAACAAGGTAATTTTTGAAAAATATAGTTCAAAATAGATTCAGCATGATTGTTTTTGAAATCCTACCATTTACAGAAACATTGAAATTACTTCAGAAGATAATCTAATCACTCAATTCCATGAGAAAACTATTCTGTAACTTTAATCGCAACGGTATACTTATGGATTAAATTTGCGAAAAATCACCGAAAATCTGAAGAAGTATCCGGCATTCTCGCATGTGTATCCAACGTCTCCAGTAACGTTTAGTGCATGGGCAAGTCGTTCTACTTCTGACAAGAGGCGGATTCTTTCCTTCAGTGCATGATCGACTCTTCCGTAACGGGAAAAGTCCTTTTCCGTCTCGAGCCCTTCTTCTCCGTGACCTGTAAGAGAGTATTGTATTCTGTGACGAAACAAAACCCAAATTGATTGTCGAGACACTATAAGTGAATTACCGCAAGCGTTGAAGCAGGAAAAGTTTCTAAACTATTGATCGCTGTCAAGTCATGAATCATTTACTTACATGTAAGCTTACAAGGTGCGAATTGATCGTGATAAACTCCGGTCAAATGTTAGAATTATACCTAACTGGTGCTTATAAACTTACCTATGCCTAAATTTAAGTTGTCAATAACAATAAATAAAAAATATTCATGATTCGCCAATCGTTCTGCGTTTTCTTTAGAATTGAAATTGCTCGCTACTTGTTAACTGAAACAAATGAGACATAAATAGCAGAGTTGCACGGAATTTCGACTTCCGTTTAACAAATTCTACTTCCGACTTCCGTCAAAAAATTTTTTTCGTGAAAAATGACGAAAAAACCGTGAAATCGTTTCTATTCAGTATGGAATTGACCTATCACCTGTTGAGAATGCGCAAATATACAATATCTCTGGGTTTTTTCAACTTTTTTGCATCCCCGACTACCGTTGAAAAAATTCTACTTCCGACTTCCGCCCTTTTTCCACTTCCGTCTTCCGACTTCCGTGAAAAAAATTCTACTTCCGACTTCCGCCCTTTTTTCACATCCGACTTCCGTCTTCCGACTTCCGTGAAAAAAATTCACTTCCGTCTTCCGACTGTTCGCACAGAGCGAAGGGAAATAAGAGAGGTTGGCGTCGGCAAGTGCGTTCGCAGTGCAAACCCACTTCGCGCGCATTACTTGACGACGCAAACCTTTTATTTATCATCTTTTTTCCATTTCTCTTCAAAATACTCTTCGCTCTGATAATTATGTTTCATTGCTTATGTATAATCATTGTATTATCATTTTCTCATTATTTCCTCTGAATAAAGGTTTAATTACCCTAGTTTGAGGTCTATCAAGCAAGGGGAGAACAGAGCATTCACCTATCACGGACACCATCGTTTTATGGTGCATCAAGGATTGGATCAAGGCATCAGAAGACCCGCGTGGCAGCAAGACACAGAAAAGTGAGCTTTGAAAGTACAAGATCAAAGTTTCCCTTTTTGACAAAACAAATTCTTACGGAACCAAAACCAAGAGCAATCAAGCTCTAATTTCTATCGTTTTTCACCCAAGTTTCTCAGTAGACAAAAAGAGTCGGCGTCTCCACGCAACATCGTCAAATCATTTACGGTGTTGTTTCCACACACAGTGGAGACTTCGACAGAAAACCAGTAGGAGGTGCACCAACACCTCACTCAATACTCCATTCCCACTTATCAGAACTCAACAAATCATTGTTGCAAGTTCGACCCAGACTCAATTCAAGTCACTAGAGTACAACATCCAGTTGTCAGCTCAAATACAGTCCATTCACTTAGTTAGTAGAGTACAACATCCAGTTGTCAGCTCGAACACAGTCCATTCACTTAGTTAGTAGAGTACAACATCCAGTTGTCAGCTCAAACACAGTCCATTCACTTAGTTAGTAGAGTACAACATCCAGTTGTCAGCTCGAACACAGTCCATTCACTTAGTTAGTAGAGCACAACATCCAGTTGTCAGCTCAAACACAGTCCATTCACTAAGTTAGTAGAGTACAACATCCAGTTGTCAGCTCAAACACAGTCCATTCACTTAGTTAGTAGAGTACAACATCCAGTTGTCAGCTCAAACACAGTCCATTCACTTAGTTAGTAGAGCACAACATCCAGTTGTCAGCTCAAACACAGTCCATTCACTTAGTTAGTAGAGTACAACATCCAGTTGTCAGCTCGAACACAGTCCATTCACTTAGTTAGTAGAGTACAACATCCAGTTGTCAGCTCGAACACAGTCCATTCACTTAGTTAGTAGAGTACAACATCCAGTTGTCAGCTCGAACACACAGTCAATTCACCCATCATGGCTCACGATCAGCCAACAATGGGAAGAGTCAAGACAGACTCACAAGACAACCCAGACGTTGAGGGCACGGAAAATCTCGGACCTCGTCTGAAAAATCAGCTGGTATACGCCAAAAGAACACTGACCAGAGAAGTCAACCAGCTACAGCAGTTCATCAGCAGGTGGCTCAAGGAAGTCAACAACGAGGAGAAACTCCGAAAAGCAGACGAGAGAAAGAGCCGACCTGCCGAGTACTGGGACACAGTAGTACGGTTGTGCGACGCCAGAGAGGAAGACATACGAAAACAAGTGTCGAGACTGGACAACGCACTGTTGGGGGTTCGTCATTACCTAAAAGACGAAGAAGAAAGTCTAGAAACAGACGACGTCAATACTAGAATCGACACGGCGGTGACAAAAATGTCAATGCTGACGGAACTTCGCGAGGCAGCAGAAGAGTACTGCACTAGCAACAAAACCGCACAAATCACCACCGTAGTCGAAGAAAATAGGGACGTAAGGCACGACCACACCGAGACACGAACGATGCATGAACATCGCAGACCTCGATACATCCGAGAACCGGAAGTCGATCTACCAAAGTTCAACGGATGTGAAGACAACGACTTTGAACACTTCTGGAAGTTGTTCAGAGAAGTGGTCGATTCAGACCCAACAACCACGGACGATGTGAAAATCGCCGTACTACAGTCGAGACTCGTCGGAGAGGCCAGGAAAAGATTTGCGAACTTGGGATGCGATGGATCCCAATATGAGTACCTCAAAAGTCAACTAGCAGCCAACTACGGGAACAAAGAGGGCAACAAGATCCGACGGCTCGAGAAGAACCTACGAGGACTACGAAGAGAAGCCGATCACTATCGTGCGGAGATCACGCTTCTGCAGCAGACACGGAACCTGATCTACCTGTTGGAACAAGAAGGGGTCGACACGAACAAGAAAGAGTACAAACGAGAAGTACTGAGTAAATTCCAGCCAACCACAATTCGAAGAACGGCTCGGGAGGAAGCTCAACGACGACACACACCATGGTCAATGGAAGAAATGCTTCAATTCATCGCACTGACTATCGAAGAGATCGAGTATGAAGAAGAGATTTTGAACGAATGTCTAGAAACCGCAGAAAAAGAACAAGCCTACCGATCACGACGAGAGAACAGCCGACAAGAAAGTCGAGTCACCACCCCAGAGCGCATGGAAACAACAGCAAACGGCAGAAAAGGATGCACCTTCTGCCAAAGTACAACACACCAACCAGATGATTGTCCGATTATCACAGACTCCGAAGAGAGGAAGGAGAAGCTGAGGGGCGATCATCTTTGCTTCATCTGTCTCGATCCGTCTCATGGATCACGGCAATGCATAGACGCAAATCCATGTAAACATTGTCACACTCGGAGAAGTCACCACTCAAGTATTTGTCGCAGGAGAAATACAAGCTCCGAAGAAGCGACACCCATATTCAACTTCGTGCATGTCAAACCGGCACCAGACGAGGATAGCTCCGAAGAAAGCACCGACAGGCGTCCATACGGTCAAGAAACTAACAGCAACGAGGAAAATCGCCCGAAACTTCTTGAACCAAAGTACCGCTCGGTTATCTGTCAGAAGAAAAAGGAAGGAAGCAGTCGACGATCAAACACAAGTACACCAAACAAAATCGTCCAAACGGAGACAAGCCCACATGTCGGTTTCCAGAAAACCGTCCATGTGAGAAAGAAAGAGTCGAGATCCAGATCAAGGGACAGCCAGTCCAGACAAAAGTCTCCATCTCGAGTTCCAGACTCTCGAAACTACAGTTCTACACACGTCACACCGATCGAGGCACTGGAGAGACTCTTCAGTCAACCCGATCCATACGTCGAAGAACCGCCTGAAGACCTCGGGCAAGGAACCACAACACATCGTCAGCCCGTTTAGAAGGAAGAAAAGTCTACCGTATCACAACCCACCCCCCCCCCAACAAAAAAATACTTACGTATGTTTTCACCCCCCCCCCCTCCCACATGGTATTAAATTTTTGTTATTCATGTTAACGTCCATGATTATTTAAACTTTGCAAAAAAAAAACAAAAAACGTCAAAAAAAAAAGAAAAAATATATATATATAAAAGAGCGAAACGCCAAAAAAAAAACGTATAGATTCATCTCCAAAAATAAAGGAAAAGCCCAAACAGTCTACACAAATCAGTAGACCTACATCAACATTGTCCATCGCAGGAGCCAACCTGAGGGGCCCAGGGTTGTAAGAAACAAGATGAAGAAGCGACCAGCGACTGGAGAAGGAATGATCGACGAAGGGTAGTTGTCTACAGTAAACCTCGATGTCAACTCCATCCACCACCAAGACCAAGGCTATGATGTACTAGAAAGAGCGAAACCCAACGAAGGAACTGATAAAGTTGGTAATTCTAGCACGTGCAAGTTCATAAGGTACCCTCAAGGATCAAGAGGAGGTGACAAGCACAAAGCCAAGGGGGTCAGAAGATGAAAGCCAGTTCAAGAAGAATGAGAGTCGGTCAAGTCTCTAAGGTATCTGAGACGCTCCATGAAGAACGACACTTTCAACAACCGAGCGACAGCGAGATGGCAACGACGTTTCCAACAGTCAACAGACCATTCGGATATTTCTACAGCACGCTACACTCATCAGTGTCAGACGCCACCAATCTCACGACGACATGTCGTGAGCCCCCATTTGTGAAGGCCCCAGTGTTCGCACAGAGCGAAGGGAAATAAGAGAGGTTGGCGTCGGCAAGTGCGTTCGCAGTGCAAACCCACTTCGCGCGCATTACTTGACGACGCAAACCTTTTATTTATCATCTTTTTTCCATTTCTCTTCAAAATACTCTTCGCTCTGATAATTATGTTTCATTGCTTATGTATAATCATTGTATTATCATTTTCTCATTATTTCCTCTGAATAAAGGTTTAATTACCCTAGTTTGAGGTCTATCAAGCAAGGGGAGAACAGAGCATTCACCTATCACGGACACCATCGTTTTACCGACTACCGTTGAAAATATTCTACTTCCGTCTTCCGACTTCCGTTTTGAAAAATTTTACTTCCGTGCAACTCTGATAAATACACTATCGTTGCAGGATCGTTCATATTTCTACAAATCTGTAGTCCTTATTCACTAATAATCAACAATAATACAAAAGATATCGATTTTCCTTATTCACAACAACTCACCCATACGCAAGAGATGCCTTTCATCCACATCCAACGCGATAATCTTCTCGAACAGTTGATTGAGAGCCTGGTTAGAGTGCGTGACGATGAGTGTTCGCTGATTCGGCCAATTGTGGTAAATGTTGGAGATGATTTGGACGGCGACGTCTGTTTTACCGGTTCCTGGCGGTCCGACGACCATCGTTAGTCCTGGTTGCATTCCAGACTGAAATGTATATTTGTGCTGAAGACGGCAGTTTGAGAAGAAAATTTCTATAATTTTGGACACATTGGCTGACGATCGGCAGAAAAGTGACATCGTTAACGACGTTGTCGAAGTTCTTTGGCATCAGAATCTGATGTCAAATCGGATGATTAATCACTGACAACGAGTTGGCTTGCCAACTCTCACTTTGTCAAACGTTACATGATACTGCTCTACACAGGCATAAGAAAATATAACCGCTTTTATTTTCAAGTGTTTGTACTTTTTAATACATGTTTCACTTGACGCTGCGGACTGTTCTCAACGATACTTTTACCTACTTTTGTTTTTTTGTTTTTGTAGTTTGCACTGTCTCAATACTTAATACGAAAAAGTGTACTGAATCGTTTCTATTAAGAATCATTTCCTCAAGGAGGGCTTACAAGGTGAAAAAATTTTTTTGTGATAATCAAGTTTAAACTTTGATCAAATCTTATCATCGTACCTAACTAATGCTTTGAACCTTACCTAAGCCTAAAATTTGAGGTGTCGACAAAGATAAATGAAAAAATGATTCTTAATAAAAACGATTCAGTACACTTTTTCGTATTAACTCTGTCTCAATGTGGGCATGTAAACTTTAATTTAAATTTCATTCTCAAGATAAAAGTCACCTTGATCGCTTCCACTTGAGCCGGAGTGAACATGACTTGATTCTGGTTCGGTTTCACATCGTACGGGGTCTTCGGGGTTCGGTTCAGAGGTGTCACAACGATCGTTTTGTCAATCTTCTCGTGGCGATTCTCGAGATCTTTGAAGCGGATTCTGGAAGTTACGATAAATCTCCGGAAAATGAAGTGAATGCTCACTTGAACGGTGGCTGCATTTTTTCTTCGCTTTCTTCACTCGCTTCAATCTTGTAGTCCTTGAATGATTGCTTGACGTGTTCATAGGAAAGGAAGGTGTCGTTGAAGTCGAGTTCAGATACGGCACTGCTCAATCTGAAGAAACAAGGTGTGAGATTTCTGTCACAGGTCTAGTTTATTAGGTTCAGCATAGTTAAATTACGGAGTCCTAGAAAGACGGGAGTGAGGAATTTGAAACATTGTAATAACCCGCATTCATGACGTCATGTATTAACCTCAATCTGCAATCTGCAGCCAACAGTTATTTCCTTTTATAATAATAAGCTTAGGTTAGGTTGGAAGAACAACTTTTATGAAGAGCCAACTCTTGGATACCCAAGTACACTATGAAATTAACCACTTCATGATGTGCAAAATTCCTCACTCCCGTCTTTGTAGCACGGCGTAGTTAAATTTCCCACACTCGACCCAGCCCAAGCCAAACACCCAAAAACGGCGAGGCTCGCGGAAGGTCGGCGCGTGTTTTTCTGACTTTTTCGCAATTTTCGTGAAAAAAAACAAATTCAAAAATTCACTTCAACCTTACTGATGCCCAATACCACTTGTTTATCTTTTTACGTTGCTAAATTCATATGTTGACCTTAAATGACCTCTACCCAAAAGTGGATAAGTGTGGCGTGCGAAATTCATTTTTATATATGGCGACTACAATCAGAGTCAAGTGTCTGGTACTACTTCTATTAATTTGTCATGTCGGTGCCGATTTTATGAAGACTCTTCTGAAAAAAATCGGGATTAAGCCAAAGAGTCGAGCAGTATTGGTTCGTTCGTGTGATTTGATGGCATTCAGTGAAACGTGTCCCTCTGAACATCCAAATCATCATCTTCTTTGGTTTATTTTCGACCTTAAGCTGACCCAAAGCTAATCTAACCTTAAAAAAGAGGTTATCATGGTAACGCACAACAGGTTTCACACTTTTGAAAAAAAAACGCGACATCACTGGATGCGATGGGATGCGTTTCACTAAATACCTGATTGAAGACATGAGAAGTGTTTCTAGCAGATTTTTACACAATTCCGTTCGAAAACAAGGAAAAAAAACCAAATTTGAGAAAAAACCATTGAAACCTTTCTAGTTCATGAGCAGCTATACAACATTTCCGAGCTTTATCGACCTTTTTCCTTCAGTTTTGTAAAACTTGAACAACCATGCATGCAACTCTGCACGACATATTTGAGAGAACAAAAACTATCTTTTGCAGAATTCAAACTTCAATACACGTGCGTTGTGCAATGGAATTGAAAGTTCTGCTTATGTTTACGAATTCAAAAATAATAAATGTGTCGCGTCATCTGCGGTTTGTTTTTGATACTTAATTAGTATATATTTAATAACCTTCAGTTATGGGTCTTGATTCTTTTGATTATTCTCATTGTGATTCTCGTTTTTATCATAGTTTTCATCGGCTTTATGATATATTATTGGTGAGTTTTATTTGTAGTATTCTGCAGAACCAAGCACATCGTTCGAATTAAAATCATGTGGGAACTGTTTTTTTTTCAACTTTCCCTCTCAAAAGTACTTTCGCAGCATCGAACAACGCCGACACAAGCTCGATATTAAAAAATCGAAGGAGAGGTCATTGGCGAAGAAAAGAGAAAAGGGATCAAAATCAAGAGAAACGCCGCAGGCAAGAACTCCGCAAGCTCCTGACGAGTACGTTTATCTACCATAAATATTCTCACTGTTGTTTCATTTTCGAGTCAGTCATGACATGGTTTTAGAAGTACAGAATGAAATTGTTTTCTTCAATACATCCAGAAGTTTCGAGCCAAAAAGTACTTTGATGTTGAAAAATGGGGAAAAAGTGGTCATATATTTATTCACTGTACTGTGAGTATTCAAACTTCACGAATCGCGAAAAGCATTGATGAATAACAAATGAATGATAAAGCATCGAGAACTTCGGAGGAATGAATTTCAATGTTACAACTCGTTTATTAATTCATCGAAAGTTGAAGAAAGTGATGACCTCGCGGTCTGGTCGAATTAAAAACTTGATGTGCATCTCCGCTCCGACAGAACCTATCCGATGGCGTTTACACTGTTCTGAACCGACTCCTATGGGCTGAGAACAGGTCGCGGAAAGACAGTGTGACCCAATGACCTTTTACTTAATACGAAAAAGTGTACTGAATCGTTTCTATTAAGAATCATTTCCTCAAGGAGGGCTTACAAGGTGAAAAAATTTTTTTGTGATAATCAAGTTTAAACTTTGATCAAATCTTATCATCGTACCTAACTAGTGCTTTGAACCTTACCTAAGCCTAAAATTTGAGGTGTCGACAAAGATAAATGAAAAAATGATTCTTAATAAAAACGATTCAGTACACTTTTTCGTATTAACTCTTTTCCCATTAGAATAGACAACTCGTTTATTAATTCATCGAAAGTTGAAGAAAGTGATGACCTGGGGTCTATAAAACTCCATCTAATTTATACGAGGTCATTTTTAATAATGCTCCGTATAGCATCCATATTCGGGGTCTTATCGACTCTTTCAATACAATATGCCAATGCGGATTTCATGGGAGATGTTCTTTCCAGTATCGGGATAGAACCACCGACTCAGGATGAAATGGTTCGTATACAACTTGAAATAAAATGAAAACTTTACAATTTTACATGGAAAACTTTGTGGTCCACTCGGGTAACCAAATACGAGTATTATAAAGACCCGTCACATCATTATAATAAAAAAAATACGAATATTATAATAATATGTAAGTTATAATTTTCGGCGATATAATGCTCGTGTTTTTATTATATTGCTCTGAATTTTTTCATTCATCATAATGTCGTATTCTTTATTATCATTTTGTGACAGTTTATTATAATACTCGTATTTTTTTATTATAATGCTCTGAAATTTTTCATTTATTATAATATTCGTATTTTTTTTAAATTTTAATTGTGTGACAGTTCATTATAATACTCGTATTTGGGTACCCGAGCATGTCGAATTTTCAGTGAGGAAAAACATAGATGGCCATTATGAGAGCGAGAGTGGAGAGTTGCGATTCAGAGACTTTCTGGGCGAGCCGAGGTAGAAAAATTCTGATGATTCAACTGAGAATTTCCGAACAAATCTTGGAATATTGTTTTCAATCTCTCGAAGGGTCAGGTTCCTGAGGTTTCAGAAAGATTCACAGAAATATTCCAAATTAATTTCAACAAAAGGCGAACCATGAATCTTCCTGACGTGTAAAGCTTACAAGGTACACAATGTCTGTGATAATTTTGTTCTGGGTCAAATCTTAGCTTCCTACCTAAATGTTGCTTTAAACCTTACCTAATCCTAAAATCAGAGGTGTTGATGACAATAAATTTTTGAAAAAAGATTCATTATTTGCGATTCAGTTCACCCTTTCATTAAAAATTTCCAAGTACGGTCAATACCATTTTATCATTTAAAACCCTAATGGAATAAAAAGATAGTAGGCGGTATAAGATCAGTTTTCTATCCATTTGCTCTTCATTTCACCATAATTCATAATCTTTTTACAGAATTTCGCTTTACAAGATGAGATGATTTACACATACGAGACAAGTTATGCAAAGCAATCACAGCCGGCGAAATATCAACAGATCATAAATGAAGCGAATGAGGCGTGTGCCTCGTTCGGAGGTGTATTTTACACTGTTGACCTCAACGAGAGCATGAAACAGTGCTCTGCATCGAGTAGGGTTCGTTTACCACTTTTATTTCTCGGGTGTTGATAACTATCGTTGAAAGTCTTCAAACAAACGTGAGGAAACTAGTGTGTCGAACTATCTCGACTGTTCTGAAACGTCCCATTGTCTAGATTTCCCAACTAATCCTATCAAACGAAAATTTACCCGCTTTCTTGTCGAAATTTATAAACTAGTCAATTTGAAACTGACTGACTATAAGGGAATAGGAAGCATCAGAAATTGAGAAAAATTCATGCATTTGAAGTGAGAATAATGAATTTACCACTTACAGATGTGGATATTACCTGGTATTATCATCTTTTTCTTAGTTTTTCTAGCACTAGTAGGAGCAATGATATTTATTTGGTGAGTTTTAATTCGAAAAGTCTGATAAAGTTTAGAGTTGAACGTATAATTTTTGCACTATGGAATTTCTCAGAAAAAAAACCAATTATATACGGAAACTTTGAATACCTGGATACCTGGTAAATGTGAACAAAACTATGGCAAGACCTAACTCCGAAGTAACCAGGTCTTGTAAGAATTTTACCAGGTTGAATATCTTTTTTTAAAAATAATTTTTACATAGTAATATTCAAAAAAGACCTGGTAATATTTATACAAGACCTGGTTATCTTGGAATTAGGTCTCGTCGTAGTTTTGTTCACCTTTAGCAGGTCTAATTAGATTTTGTCCTGATTAACATTTGCAGTCTTGCACGAAGAAAATCCAAAAATAAGGGAGCTAAAGGAGGAAAGGGAGAAAAGGTCAAGAAGTCTGTATCAAAGCACACGAAAACTGCATTTGGTAAAAAGACCGCTGATGGTGATGGAAAAACAAAGACTGTAATGAAAGAGTGAGGAAAATTGAGTATCCAGAGGTTACAGAAATCTACAACGATAACGTCGACAGTGACGGGAAGCAAGGAAAAAACAGAGAAAAAGAAGAAAAACAAAAAGGGTAAAAAGGAAAAGACTGTGACGAAAACAAGCACAACCAGCGGTGGAAAGAAACAGAAGGTAGTGAGTAAATTGAGAAAAAATAATGAAAATAAGCTTTCAGAAAAAATAAAAGAGCGGAAGTGGAAAAAAAAAGAAAATCGATTCAATCTTGAATAAATGTGTATAGTTTCTCTTTTTCATGAGTCGATGGCAAATATTTCCATGATTACATAAAAAGCAAGACTATCAAGAACATTTTCTTTATTTTTTTTCTTACTATCATTATCCTCTAACAAAAAAACTTACTTTGAGTAGTGTGCAGTATCAGGATCTCCATAGCCTAGAATCACGTCGTTCAACCAGTCTGGAACCACACACTCCGTGTTCAAAAGTTCTCGGATTGTTTGTAGAACAGCCTGGAAGGGACTAATTATGCTCAAAAAACATTCACTGTTAGCGAGATCTCATTGAATTCAGAAACAGTTTATTCATAATTTTCGCAAACATTGTCAAATCAACAAAAATGTATGAATTTTGTCTCACACAAATCTATCTGGAAATCATAGATCCGACGATTTTATCTAATGTTCAGCCACACTTCTTTTTTTCTGCGCGTTTCCAGGAAATTTTCAATTTGGAAATAATAACCATGAATAAAAGCGAAATTTTTCATCCAAAAAAATTAAAAATCAGCTTTTTAATGAAAAACGTTCAAATACCTCCTTCACTTCAGAAAATAGTTAAATTTCACTGTCAATCCATCTAGAAAAAAAAAATTAATATAGAGTTAATTGAGTGACACCAAAACAATCAACTCTGAATTTATTCCGGAATTAACTTCATATAAAGTTGAACGATCACAGAGGTCATAAAAAGAAAAAAAGCAACTAAAACTGATTCTAGTAACTTTTGAAAACCATCTCTGGGTCTCTACTATTTCGGTATCCTACTTTCAGATGTTCGCAAAAAAAGTTAATTCCAAAGTACATTCAGAGTTAATTTTTTGGTGCCTCAATTAACTATTAATTTTTTTTTCTAGAGCATGCTTCAGATGGCTGAATAGAAAGTGTTACGACTATGAATCATTCATCTAAAACTAACCTTGAAATTGTTCGTCTTGGGGTCTCTGCGAACAACCAAGTTGAACGTGTAGTAGATATCCTCTGACTTCTTCTCGGCAACATTCTCCATGTCTACACGATACTGGTTTGGGTCGAGAAGCACGCGGAACTTTCTGATGTCACCTTTCAGGTTTGGCTTCTTGCCGTACGACGCTGAAGTGGTTGGGGTTTAGTTCATGTTCCGATGAGAGTAGGGATGGGCAAATCGCCAGTCATTGGCGAACGATTAGCTATTCAATTGGCGAAATGATACCATTTTCAACGTCGAGAAGGCTCAGAAAGCGCGACTCCATGCACTCGCCAATTGAATAGCCAATCGTTCGCCAGTGCAATTGGCTAACGAAAAGAGGATAGCCTATCGTTAGCCAATAACTGACGATTTGCCCATCCTTAGATGATAGTACCAGGAATGGTTACAAAAAAAGTCATCATAATATTAATTGAAAATCCTCCGCCCACTTTGCCCCGCACCCTTTTTCGTGAGGCAAATTTTTGGGTTAAGCTTTTTGGTTTCGGTTGGAGGGCGGGGAGAGGGAGGGGTTGTGCAAAAGCGCCCAGAGAGAGGTTACGAGCCAGCGACGAGCGCGTGAAAGTTCTCTGCTTTAACCAATCGGCCACTGCACGAAATTTTGTAACGACCGTTTGCGTTAGTACTCATGGCTGCGGGGGTCTGCGCGTCGTTGTGCATTGGTTCTAGCAACACTAGCATTAGTTATGGTCACTTTCGAAGTGGGAAGAAAAAGAAACAAAGTGAGAGAGAGAGAGAGGGGGAGAAAAAAGATACAGAGAGAAACTACTCCTTTTTTTTCAATTAAAAAGTCTTAATGTGTGATTTTGTAATGAAAAAGGAAAAAAGGGGCTCTAAGCGTAGCGAGGACTACCTGCTTGTTTTAATTATAAAACCCCTTAATCCTTAAACAAATGTTTTTTCCGTCTTAACAAAAATGTTAATCATTAAAATCCATTTAACCAAAAACTTCGATAGTTCGACGCTAAAGTGGGAGTGGTTTCGTTTAGGTTTCGATGAGAGTACCAGGAGTGGTCACGAAAAATTCATTTTATTAAAACCGATAAATCTTAAATTAACGAGTTTTTTGTTACGAATTTGACGAAAACATAATTAAACATTTTCCATGTGCTTTTAAAATCATACCATGTTCCTCAATAACAAATCCTTGGTCATCGAGCATTCCTTCGATTTCGCAACCACGGACGTGGGATATCTGGAAAATTTGTATTTAACACAGACTCATTTTTCCTATTTTTAATTGCTAGATCTCTCGATTCAATATGGCATACTATTTTCCGCGAACCGTTCTCAGCTCATAAACATGCGGCTCTAAGCTAATTTTCAAGTATTTTTGTCCGCGCTTGTGGCTGTGAGAGACCGCAAAAAGGATTCATTTAAAAACATTTTTTTCGATCAACAAAACAAGTTCCTTCTTACAACACATATCTAGCAAAAAGTCTGACCGATTTCAAACGTGCGCCAGCCGCATTTTTGTAAAATGAGTACGGTAGGCCTACCCTATGGTCGCGACTCTCACAACGAACAGTTAGATCTTTGTGGATTTAAATCATTATTCTTACTTTTAGTCCATAGAAATTAAAGGCGCATTACCTAATCGTTCTTGTGTTTCAAGGCGAAACTGCTACAGTAATAAGTAACCGATTTACGGAGGTCAGACTTTTTTAAACGTAGAGGAAGATATGTGTTACAATTGCATTACAGTATCGATTGAATCTCACCTGAATCTGCTCGGTGAACGGCTTCCTGATGTCGTATTTGGTTCCGTATGGCTGAGTCGATTTGCAGCTGACCAGGAAACAGACGTCGTGCTTTCGAAGATTCTCCCACTCCGCTTTGATATCCTGACGACGTCCGACATTGACTTGGAGGATACCGGCGACGCAAGCTGGACTCTTCTCTCCGACAAGAGGCTTGGCTACCTGAATTGAAAAATGACAATGTAGGGGGTCAGGCTCGAGTTTTCCGGGTTTTAAGCATAGCTGCAACGTAGTATATCAGATCTACCTCCCAAATCAAGCCATTTTGGCCATTCTTAAGCCTAAATGCACCAATGCTCCCCTTATACTAACATTTCTCATTTCTTATTCTTCACAATACTAAATATTCTGTTCTCTCATTCCAACTCTTAATGCTAACTATCTCATGTGAATAATTATAGGTATATATCCCTGATGATGGCATGATTGCCGAAACGTTGGAAAATAAATATATATCTTGTGCATATCTACTGGTTACAACAAGACGATCTGTCAACTACCACAATAATCAACACGATGCACAATAACATTCTTCACCACTTACACTTCCTTCAATGCTAATAAATGAAAAAACGACTATGAAAATAGAAAACATTCTTACATCTTCAACATAAAAACTCAGAATCTTATTTTTTTGTAAACTGCGAAGGCACTTTGTTGTTTATCAATCACAGCGTAGGTTGGAAACAACTTTTCATCGCAAAATGACAAAAAAATGATTGGCAACGAATTTCCTGACAACCTAATACATCCTAAACTTGAAAATACTTTTGTGCTTTTTCATAATTAATGAGCAGATGCAGATACAACCAAGAGATGGACACTATTGAAGCTTAATTGATGCAACTTCTACGAGTTATTCTGAAAGGCTCACCTCGACAATGTTAAAGTCGTCAATGACCAACGCCATTCGAGCCCAACCACCGAAAACAGTTTCGTTTTTGCTCTCGTGCTTGAACGGTTTCATACGGAACAACATGTCTTCCAGGTCTTGGCGAATTTCGTCTGAAAGTTTATTTGTTAATAGGAAATATTTTGATGTTTGAAAGGGTCATTTTGTTCCAAGAGTGCGCACGGCCTATAACAAATGGGCAAAATTGAATTTATAACCATTTGTCTGTAAAAAATGATTCTTTCATATATTTTAATACATATTTAGAAAAACGTCTTTAAATTATTTTTTCATCCATTATTCATGCCTTCCGATAATAAACTTTTCAATTCAATAAGAACATTAGTCCAAAAATTTCTTGATGAATTTGATGGTATTTATTATTCATTCATTTTTCATTATTCAAAATTATTGATTCACAGAAATAATTTGGAAGTTCGGAAAAAGGAGTTTTCCACAACGTGCACTCGAATAAATTTCTAATATAATTCGATGAGTATGACTGCCAATCTAATTTTTAATTCTTCATGAAAATCTCTGTTTTTTATCTTCTTTGAAATAACAACAAACTTTTTCTTTGGTTTTAACATAAAGTCGTTCTATTATTTAAAACAATCTTACAAGTCGATTCCAGCTGGAAAAGGTTGAAGTTCCTCAGAAGATAGTCGTGGAACGTGAGGAACTGGAGATTCAGCTTGTTCAATGCGAGAACACCTAGAATGACAGTCAAAATCAGAGAGAAGTTCTTTCAATATAAAAAAAACCTTCTCCCGTGTAGTGTTCATATGGTACAACGTTGACATCCCAAATGACACTCTCAGTCGGGAACAATGGCTTATCGTTGAGCTGCTGCAGCTGATTTGGTCGTCGTTCGCAGTGCATTGTCTAAAGTTCTCATGAAAACCTGCTGAAGGTTTTTCCCATTCAGATATAATACAGCATTCAAAAATGAGACAAATTTTGTTTTTTGATATATATCTCTCTCTCCCTCTTTCTCTCCCTCTTTCTCTCTCTCTCTCTCTCTCTCTATATATATATATATATATATATATATATATATATATCTCTTGCGCGCGCTCTCTCTCTAGTATGATTCTTTTGAAGATAGATCACTCCCAATCAAGAAAATAAAAACTTCCTTATTTTTTATTCAAAGACCATTTAGTCGGCAATACTTTTTTCTTGAATACAAAAAATCAAAGCTATCGACTTTTTCTCGAAAAAACAGAAAAAATGTTTCAAACAACTCACTATAGCTTCGACCAGAAAATCCTGAGAGAATCGTTCCAACGTCAGGGCAATCTCATTCTCATTCTCCGGCAGTTTCGGAACAAGATGGAGGAATTCGGCGAATTTATAGACATCGATGTGTCTGAAGAATTTAATGGACATTCAAACTGAATTTTCGGGACATGATATATTTTCAGACATTCGTTTTGTTCAAAACTCACTTCATTTTCGAGAACTGGTTGACCAGTGCTCTTCTTGCGTCAACTCCACTCACATTCAGTACGTAGAACTGCTTCATGGCGTCCCTAAATCGACTTTTGTACTTATTTTCAATGTATTCACAAGCTCACATAGGGATCTCTTTTTGTGAGATTCAAATGACCCATGCTGAAAGAAACGGTGATTTGGATGACACTTTTGAATTCTACATTTGTGAAGACCCAAGTCGAGCAGGTTGCGCATCTCCGCGCTAACATAAGTTTAGACCAATTCGATCCGACGCCTACGATCTGATGTTGAGAAGGAATCATGGAACAACAGCACTACCGAATAGCATTTTTCGTAAGATTAGATTTCAGTTACATGTGAAGATCAGTGTCCATAATGCGTTGAAAACGTCGACATTTTGGGTTTTGCCTGTCCATTGGCGTAGCGCAACGTTGCTATTTCAAAAAGACTCGCGTTGCGTCAGGAAAGTGCGTTGAAAACGTCGATTTCAGGCATCTCGCATGCATTTTGGCCCAAATAGTGGACAAAGTGTCGGATTTTTGCAAATCACCGACAAAATGTAGACAAATATCCAACTTTTTAATTATGGAGGTGTTTTCTCTTAATTTAAAAATTCAAGTATACCTGAAGTATCTGAATGCGGCCTTCTGCAGTTTGATCACATTCTCATAGTGTTGTTTTGAGACTTCTTTATGTGTAAGTTGACGGCCATCAAATTCGTCGATTTCGAATCTTGCGTAAAACTTCAGCAATTGGATGAGTTGAAAGAAGAGAGATCCGGCTTCACTTTTGATCAAAGAGGAGAGAAGACTGTGTGTTAGAACATGTGTCGAGTGAAGCAATGCGTTGAAAAATCTTCTGTAATGATAGAGTTTTGAGAAAAGAAGCAATTTTTCGAAATTTAGAATGAGATAAACGCCTTCACTTTCTTCTTATTTTAGAAAACTAGCAGGCAATTTTCAGAAATTTAAATTTTCAAAGGGTCGAGTTTTTCGTAACATAATATGTTCTGTCATCTCGAAGCTGCGCACCAGCTCTGAAATTCAATTCATCCGCGCGCTGCTGAGCGACACGTGTTCTCATAACTTTCAAATTCAAACGTTTCCTCAACGTGCCAGATTCGGCATTGGCTATTTCATGACATCAAAAACTACTGTTTTATCCGAGATTCACAAAATCCAAACCTCGTTGGCAACAAAGACTCCAAATCGATGAGAAGCTCCACGAATCGTTCGCAATAACGGATCGCATCAATGTCAACTTCTGTAAAAGACATTGCAATTTCCACTCTCTTCTGTTGAAAAAATACCTTTAGATTCATCGTCAAACGAGGCAAGTGTCCTCTTGAACTTTCCGATCAGATTGAACAGAAAAGTTCTGTCAAAGACTCCTTGCCCATTATCCTTCGCGTCACGTTCACTCATTCTTTTACTGGTTATTGTCCAAACTTTTTTGAGCTTCTGAAAATATCGCATTGAAGTATATTACGACAGCCTTTCAATTCAAACAAAAATACAACTTCCTTTTTTTTTTACTTAAAAACAAACCTTTCTCTGCGAAAATAGATCCTCCCTCTGTGACTCCAGAATATTATCCCAAATTTCGATGGAAACAAGTCTTCTCGTTTGCTCGTGGACCACTTCTACTTCAACCGAGTTGAACGCGTTGACCAAGAACGTAAGGATGGAACACTGTTCTGCCATGGAGACTTTTCCTTCTTCGTCCAACGCCAACTTGAGAATGTTTTTGAAGAAGACGCCAAACTTTTCTGGTTTTTCTGAGAACACCTGTAAGGAATCTCAAGTTTCTATGAAAAAAATGATTATCATACCCTCCACGCTGACGTTCTTTCACGGAACTTTTCGTTGACCATCGCTACTATCGAAATGTGGTAGTCTTTTGAAAATGACTCTTGATAGTTCGGCCATAGGTAGCATTCCAAGTACTGACTGAAAATGGAAACTTCATATTTTCAACGTGAGCCGTGAAGTATTTATAGAGATGGTCATTCTATCACAGAAAATTACCTGAACTCCAGAAGTACAATTTTCCTGGGATTGAAGTTAGTTTTTATCATTTCATTTTGGTAGATTGTGTCAACCAGCTTGGCATTGAACTTTTCGTGCTGGTCCTTTGTGTACGGTGCCCAGTATTTCACAGCCACCTGAATTTTAAAAAAAAGTGCGCAACAAAATTCCATATTAGGAGGAAATTATCTGGCAACGATTTTACACCTTTCTTGACCAGTTCGTGACCTATCTGCCACATCACAAAATATGTTCATAATATAAATATAGAAAAGGCTAAACTACTTACAGCTGTGATAGTGTCGTTCTTAGCGGCATCCTTAGGTCTAGATCCTGACGCATTCTTGACTGTCATTGATCTGAACTCGGAAAAGATGAAAAAATATCTACGCGAAGAGAACGGCGTTACCGATCAAAATGACGAACAATGAAAACAAAAAAGGAAAAACATTTTTGAATTCGAAAAATTTAAAGGCGTGTCCAGAAAAACGCCTGTGCGCTGAACTTTTGCAAAGTGCGCACATAATTACTTAAGTTTTATTTTTTAAATTTTTTTTAGCACTGATGAAGCTAGGATTAGGCATGTCGAGAATGGTTTGAATTGGGGATAGAGAAAGTTATCACAAATTCATTTAGCTATCACTCATGTTCACCGTGATATCCCTAGTCTCAACATTACCCGAGCGAAAATTGAAAATTTATTAATAAATTCATTCATGAGAAGTTTGAAAGTTTTCGAATTCTGAATGGTTTCCAAACAGTCCTTGGAGTAGCCTTTCCACAGTTGATGGCCTTTGGAGCCATGCAAGTACATGGCGGCGATATTCTGAATGGTATTTTCTTTATTCGATCGTGTCGAACATCAGCTCACCATCGGATGTAGCGTTGTTGCTGCCTCCGAACTCTTTCTCGATGAATTCGAGTCCTTGTGGTGTCATTTTTTCAGAGTGGGCTTCATAATAGGTACGGAGTTCTT
>OZ022250.1:2239924-2261249 GCA_963978915.1 Caenorhabditis parvicauda | reverse complement strand
CGATTTTTAAAAGTCAATTTTTTTTGACTTGTCAGGAATTTCACTTTTTTTCTTGTGAAATAGCTCTAGTTTGTCTAATCTATCAATTTAATAGTCATATCAGTCTTTTGAATGGCTCTCAAAAGTTGTAAATCCCGCCCGGCCGCCGCGGCCGGGACGGCCGGGTTGGCCGGGGGCGGCCGTAGCTTCAATTTACTGACCGACAGTGATAGAAATGTTTTTTTCTTGGTTTTCGAACATGAATAAGTCTGATTCCATCAAAAATTCCAAGTAGTATTGCACGTAGAGCTCCGCGGCCGACCCCGGCCACCCCGGCCGGGCCGGCCGGAGGCGGCTAGAGCTTCAATTTACTTTTCGAAAGCAATGAAAATGTTTTTTTCTTAGTTTTCCAACATGACTAAGACCGATTCCATAAAAAATTCGAAGTAGTTTTGCACGTAGACCGCTGCGGCCGATCCCGGCCACTCCGGCCGGGCCGGCCGGGACGGCCAAGGGTGATATACGACCTTCAAGAGCCACGAATTTGACTGATATGATTATTCAATTGGTAAAAACTACAAACAAGAGTGAACTGAAACGAGAAGAGAAGTAAAATATCTAAAAATGAAATTCTCTGAAAAAAATAATAATTTTTGTTACTGTAGGTTGTGCTATTTTCGGGGTAGATCAAAAAAATTGAGTGTGGTCGAAACGGTCGTTTGGGCATAGGAATGGGAATCATCAAATTTATTGGTGTATAGTGTATCTCTTATGTTCAAGGAAGAAAGTTAATCAACTTTTTTTGGTCCTGCGACCTCCTCGGAGCTTCTTACACTGTCGCGGCCGTCCCGGCCGCTCCGGCCGGGGTGGCCGGAACCAGCCGCCACAATCTACATGCAAAAATAATTCGAAATCTGTATGAAATAAGATTCCGTCATATAGGAAAACGTAGGTAAAAGTATTTTCATCACTTTCGAAAAGTAAATTGAAGCTCTAGCCGTCTCCGGCCGTCCCGGCCGGCCCGGCCGGGGTGGCCGGGGTCGGCCGCGAAGCTCTACGTGCAATACTACTTGGAATTTTTGATGGAATCAGACTCAATCATGTTGGAAAACTAAGAAAAACACATTTTTATCACTGTCGGCCAGTAAATTGAAGCTACGGCCGCCCCCGGCCGGCCCGGCCGTGCCGGCCGCGGCGGCCGGGCGTGATTTACATCATTTAGGAGGCGCTTAAAAAGCTGACTCAGCAATTAAATCGTTGAAATAGACAAATAGAAGCTAATTTACGAAAAAAATTGTACATAATTCCATAAGAGAAAAAAAAAATTTTTTTCGAAAAATCAACGACTAAAAAAAGCAAAATATGATCTGAAAAGCTGTCAAATCTGAATTAAGTGTTGATTAACGGTATTATGACATGTTTAATTCACATTCTGGCAAAAAATTTTTTCGCGGCCAACCGGCAGCCTGGGGCCGGCCGCGGCCGGCCGTGGCCGCGAGCATCCAGGCTGCGGCCGGCCGTGGCCCGAATCGGCCGGGCTGATGAAAATGGGCTTTAAAACGTTTTCTGTGATCAATTTAGAGTTATTAGAGTTAGAAGGAATCATTATCACGGTGAAAAAAATTTGGCCGCGCGGCCGTTTCCGGCGGCCAAAATCGTGGCCGCCTGCAGGCGCCGCCTGAAAAACTGAACCCTGGTAATAAGTAACCGATTTACGGAGGTCAGACTTTTTTAAACGTAGAGGAAGATATGTGTTACAATTGCATTACAGTATCGATTGAATCTCACCTGAATCTGCTCGGTGAACGGCTTCCTGATGTCGTATTTGGTTCCGTATGGTTGAGTCGATTTGCAGCTGACCAGGAAACAGACGTCGTGCTTTCGAAGATTCTCCCACTCCGCTTTGATATCCTGACGACGTCCGACATTGACTTGGAGGATACCGGCGACGCAAGCTGGACTCTTCTCTCCGACAAGAGGCTTGGCTACCTGAATTGAAAAATGACAATGTAGGGGGTCAGGCTCAGGTTTTCCGGGTTTTAAGCATAGCTGCAACGTAGTATATCAGAACTACCTCCCAAATCAAGCCATTTTGACCATTCTTAAGCCTAAATGCACCAGTGCCAATCAATGAAAAAACGACTATGAAAATAGAAAACATTCTTACATCTTCAACATAAAAACTCAGAATCTTATTTTTTTGTAAACTGCGAAGGCACTTTGTTGTTTATCAATCACAGCGTAGGTTGGAAACAACTTTTCATCGCAAAATGACAAAAAATGATTGGCAACGAATTTCCTGAAAATCTAATACATCGTAAACTTGAAAAGACTTGTGCTTTTTCATAATTAATGAGCAGATGCAGATACAGACAAGAGATGGACACTATTGAAGCTCAATTGATGCAACTTCTACGAGTTATTCTGAAAGGCTCACCTCGACAATGTTAAAGTCGTCAATGACCAACGCCATTCGAGCCCAACCACCGAAAACAGTTTCGTTTTTGCTCTCGTGCTTGAACGGTTTCATACGGAACAACACGTCTTCCAGGTCTTGGCGAATTTCGTCTGAAAGTTTATTTGTTAATAGGAGTTATTTTGATGTTTGAAAGGGTCATTTTGTTCCAAGAGTGCGCACGGCCTATAACAAATGGGCAAAATTGAATTTATAACCATTTGTCTGTAAAAAATGATTCTTTCATATATTTTAATACATATTTAGAAAAACGTCTTTAAATTATTTTTTCATTCATTATTCATGCCTTCCGATAATAAACTTTTCAATTCAATAAGAACATTAGTCCAAAAATTTCTTGATGAATTTGATGGTATTTATTATTCATTCATTTTTCATTATTCAAAATTATTGATTCACAGTAATAATTTGAAGTTCGGAAAAAAGAGTTTTCAACAACGAGCACTCGAATAAATTTCTAATATAATTCGATGAGTATGACTGCCAATCTAATTTTTAATTCTTCATGAAAATCTCTGTTTTTTTATCTTCTTTGAAATAACAACAAACTTTTTCTTTGGTTTTAATATGAAGTCGTTCTTTTATTTAAAAAAAAATCTTACAAGTCGATTCCAGCTGGAACAAGTTGAAGTTCCTCAGAAGATAGTCGTGGAACGTGAGGAACTGGAGATTCAGCTTGTTCAATGCGAGAACACCTAGAATGACAGTCAAAATCAGAGAAAAGTTCTTTCAATGTAAAACAAACCTTCTCCCGTGTAGTGTTCATATGGTACAACGTTGACGTCCCAGATTACACTCTCAGTTGGGAACAATGGTTTATCGTTGAGCTGCTGCAGCTGATTTGGTCGTCGTTCGCAGTGCATTGTCTAAAATTTTCATGAAAACCTGCTGAAGGTTTTTCCCATTCAAATTTTGTTTTTTTCCCATACAAATTTTGTTTTTTGATCTCTCTCTCTCTCTCTCTCTCTCTCTCTCTCTCTCTCTCTCTCTCTCTCTCTCTCTCTCTATCTATCTATCTCTCTCTTGCGCGCTCTAGTATGATTCTTTTGAAGACAGATCACTCCCAATCAAGAAAATAAAAACTTCCTTATTTTTTATTCAAAGACCATTTAGTCGGCAATACTTTTTTCTTGAATACAAAAAATCAAAGCTATCGACTTTTTCTCGAAAAAACAGAAAAAATGTTTCAAACAACTCACTATAGCTTCGACCAGAAAATCCTGAGAGAATCGTTCCAACGTCAGGGCAATCTCATTCTCATTCTCCGGCAGTTTCGGAACAAGATGGAGGAATTCGGCGAATTTATAGACATCGATGTGTCTGAAGAATTTAATGGATATTCAAAAAAAAATTCAAACTGAATTTTCGGGACATGATATATTTTCAGACATTCGTTTTGTTCAAAACTCACTTCATTTTCGAGAACTGGTTGACCAGTGCTCTTCTTGCGTCAACTCCACTCACATTCAGTACGTAGAACTGCTTCATGGCGTCCCTAAATCGACTTTTGTACTCATTTTCAATGTATTCAGAAGCCCGTATCGTGATCTCTTTTTGTGAGATTCAAATGACCCATGATGAAAGAAACGGTCATTTGGATGACACTTTTGAATTCTACAATTGTGAAGACCCAAGCCGCGCCGCTTGCGCATTTCCGCGCTCACATAAGTTTAGACCAATTCGATCCGACGCCTACGATCTGATGTTGAGAAGGAATCGTGGAGCGGCAGCACTACCAAATAGCATTTTTCGTTAGATTAGAATTCAGTTACATGTGAATCAGAGTTGCACGGAAGTAAAATTTTTCAAAACGGAAGTCGGAAGTGAATTTTTAAAACGGAAGTCGGAAAACGGAAGTGAAATTTTTTCACGGAAGTCGGAAGTGAAAAAAGGGCGGAAGTCGGAAGTGAATTTTTAAAACGGAAGTCGGAAAACGGAAGTGAAATTTTTTCACGGAAGTCGGAAGTGAAAAAAGGGCGGAAAACAGAAGTGAAATTTTTTCACGGAAGTCGGAAGTAGAATTTTTCAACGATAATAAGGAGTGCAAAAAAAGTTGAAAAAACTCAGAGATAGTGTATATTCGCGCATTCTCAACAGGTGATAGGTCAATTCCAGACTGAGTTGAAACGATTTCACGGTTTTTTCGTCATTTTTCACGAAAAAAAATTTTTGACGGAAGTCGGATGTAGAATTTGTTAAACGGAAGTCGGAAGTGAAAAAAGGGCGGAAGTCGCAAGTCGAAATTCCGTGCAACTCTGATGTGAATATCAGTGTTTTCTCTTAATTTAAAAATTCAAGTATACCTGAAGTATCTGAATGCGGCCTTCTGCAGTTTGATCACATTCTCATAGTGTTGTTTTGAGACTTCTTTATGTGTCAGTTGACGGCCATCAAATTCGTCAATTTCGAATCTTGCGTAAAACTTCAGCAATTGGATGAGTTGAAAGAAGAGAGATCCGGCTTCGCTTTTGATCAAAGAGGAGAGAAGACTGTGTGTTAGAACATGTGTCGAGTGAAGCAATGCGTTGAAGAATCTTCTGTAATGATAGAGTTTTGAGAAAAGAAGCAATTTTTCGAAATTTAGAATGAGATAAACGCCTTCACTTTCTTCTTATTTTAGAAAACTAGCAGGCAATTTTCAGAAATTTAAATTTTCAAAGGGTCGAGTTTTTCGTAACATAATATGTTCTGTCATCTCGAAGCTGCGCACCAGCTCTGAAATTCAATTCATCCGCGCGCTGCTGAGCGACACGTGTTCTCATAACTTTCAAATTCAAACGTTTCCTCAACGTGCCAGATTCGGCATTGGCTATTTTATGACATCAAAAACTACTATTTTATCCGAGATTCACAAAACCCAAACCTCGTTGGCAACAAAGACTCCAAATCGATGAGAAGCTCCACGAATCGTTCGCAATAACGGATCGCATCAATGTCAACTTCTGTAAAAGACATTGCAATTTCCACTATCTTTTGTTTAAAAAAAATACCTTTGGATTCATCATCAAACGATGCAAGTGTCTTCTTGAACTTTCCGATCAGATTGAACAGAAAAGTTCTGTCAAAGACTCCTTGCCCATTATCCTTCGCGTCACGTTCACTCATTCTTTTACTGGTTATTGTCCAAACTTTTTTGAGCTTCTGAAAATATCGCATTGGAGTATATTACGACAGCCTTTCAATTCAAACAAAAATACAACTTCCTTTTTTTTTACTTAAAAACAAACCTTTCTCTGCGAAAAAAGATCCTCCCTCTGTGACTCCAGAATATTATCCCAAATTTCGATGGAAACAAGTCTTCTCGTTTGCTCGTGGACCACTTCTACTTCAACCGAGTTGAACGCGTTGACCAAGAACGTAAGGATGGAACACTGTTCTGCCATGGAGACTTTTCCTTCTTCGTCCAACGCCAACTTGAGAATGTTTTTGAAGAAGACGCCAAACTTTTCTGGTTTTTCTGAGAACACCTGTAAGGAATCTCAAATTTCTATGAAAAAATGATTATCATACCCTCCACGCTGATGTTCTTTCACGGAACTTTTCGTTGACCATCGCTACTATCGAAATGTGGTAGTCTTTTGAGAATGACTCTTGATAGTTCGGCCATAGGTAGCATTCCAAGTACTGACTGAAAATGGAAACTTCATATTTTCAACGTGAGCCGTGAAGTATTTATAGAGATGGTCATTCTATCACAGAAAATTACCTGAACTCCAGAAGCACAATTTTCCTGGGATTGAAGTTAGTTTTTATCATTTCATTTTGGTAGATTGTGTCAACCAGCTTGGCATTGAACTTTTCGTGCTGGTCCTTTGTGTACGGTGCCCAGTATTTCACAGCCACCTGAATGAAAAATTGCTGTCTGCAACATCACAAAATATGTTCATAATAAAAATATAGAGAAGCTAAACTACTTACAGCTGTGATAGTGTCGTTCTTAGCGGCATCCTTAGGTCTAGATCCTGACGCATTCTTGACTGTCATTGATCTGAACTCGGAAAAGATGAAAAATATCTACGCGAAGAGAACGGCGTTACCGATCAAAATGACGAACAATGAAAACAAAAAAGGAAAAACATTTTTGAATTCGAAAAATTTAAAGGCGTGTCCAGAAAAACGCCTGTGCGCTGAACTTTTGCAAAGTGCGCACATAATTACTTAAGTTTTATTTTTTTTTAAATTTTTTTTAGCACTGATGAATCTAGGATTAGGCATGTCGAGAATGGTTTGAATTGGCCACATATCTAGCAAAAAGTCTAACCGATTTCAAACTCGCGGCAGTCGCATTTTTGTAAACTGAGTACGGTAGGGTCGGGACTCTCACAACGAACAGTTAGATCTTTGTGGATTTAAATTGTTATTCCTACTTTCAGTCCATTGAAATTAAAGGCGCATTACTTAATCGTTCATGTTTTTCGAAGCGAAACTGCTACGGTAACTAAGAAACCGATTTACGGAGGTCAGACTTTTTTGCAGGTAGAGGAAGATATGTGTGGGGATGAAGAAAGTTATCACAAATTCATTTAGCTATCACTCATGTTCACCGTGATATCCCTAGTCTCAACATTACCCGAGCGAAAATTGAAAATTTATTAATAAATTCATTCATGAGAAGTTTGAAAGTTTCCGAGTTCTGAATGGTTTCCAAACAGTCCTTGGAGTAGCCTTTCCACAGTTGATGGCCTTTGGAGCCATGCAAGTACATGGCGGCGATATTCTGAATGGTATTTTCTTTATTCGATCGTGTCGGACATCAGCTCACCATCGGATGTAGCGTTGTTGCTGCCTCCGAACTCTTTCTCGATGAATTCAAGCCCTTGTGTGTCATTTTTTCAGAATGAGCTTCATAATAGGTACGGAGTTCTTCCTTTGTAAGTCTCCCATCGCCATTTAGGTCTCTTTCCTATAGTAAAATTCATTAATTAATCTGGTCCGAAAGTCAACTTTTCACTCTTTTGCATCCAATTTCTTTTAAATTCGGAGGGTCGACCGATAGTCGGTCAGTTTCAGCAATTTTCGATGTTTTCGGTAAAAACGGTAGATTTTCGGTTTTTATTTTTTTTTTTAGTTCTTGAACCTCTCAGAACGCGACGAAAAAATAAAAATAAGCGAAAAATGGAAAGAGTATCAAAAACGATTAGATTTTTGATACCAGAGAAACATCCAAACCTTGAAATCTCTTTCAATAACCTCATCCAGCGACCTGCCGTCAGTTTTCTTCTGCTGTGAGTGAGCAACAAGTACGGCAAAAATAAGAAGACTGACAAATTTCATGTCTAAATAACTGACCGATTCTTTCAGACGAGTTGTAATGAATGTCACTCGAAACCTGTTTCTCGTCTATTGTTCTTTATCTCGAAACAACACATGGTACAAACTCAAAATTTACCCATTATCACATACAAAAATCACACAGTAGATAAACAAAAACACTGTTATGAACAGTATTCATGTATGTTAAGGGTTATACCAATCCAAGAACAAGAGGGTCATAGTTAAAACGATTATGCAGAATAGAAGTATTACCCGTTGTGCTGCCGAATTTGTGATTGCCTGAAAATCGGTCATTAGATTCATTTCGAAGCGATGACTTTTCACATTGCTTAGAAAATATTCTGAAAGCCCTTTTCTCTTGCTCAACTGGTCAACCAATAGCAGCTTCCAATGTTAGAACCATCTTTGTGACTGGTTGGTCAGCTAACGTATTCTTATACATAGTAATTGCCGCAGGTGCACTGGTTCATTTAGGTTCAGTTACGCCCGTTTTGGCTTGAAAATGGTACCCACAACTCCCTGTTTATGCGCCGAGGTGAGAACAGTAGTGAAAATGAGAGAGCACAGAGACATACCCCCGGTCATAGAATGTTTTGTGTAGGTTTACGAGGGGCAGGGGGCTACTCGATATTCTCTTTTCATTGTTTCGTATAACGTTTCATTTTCAATGAGTATTTGTGAGTAAGAGAGTGTGGCAGAAGGCGAGACGTCAAGCAGTAAGCAGGAAGATTTGGTACCTACCATTATATACCAGGGGTCCGGATATGGAAGGAAATGATATTTATAAACATTCTGAAGCAATTTCTCTTGGCCGTAATGCTGACTAGTGAAAACAGAGATTTCAGCAACTTTTAAAATTGAAAAGGCCCAAGAATATTGCATTCACGCAGTACCATTAAAAACAAGAACCTTTCTTATCCATTCATTCCCGTCGACTATGTTCTCTGTTGTCTGCACCGCGAGGTCATTGATCAGGTCAATATCTCGATCCTGATCCAGCACCTAAAGTCAACTTTATGTGATAGAAACTCGAGATTAAAGCTAACCTTGTTCGCGAAGGTCTCCTGCAGGTTGTGAATCTCATTGATCTGCTCTTCCAACCTTGCCACCTCGTCGTCGTCATCACCCAGTTGATGGTGGATCTCGATCACTTTGTTCTTTTGAACCAACAACTGGTCATGGAAGCCGGATGACTGTTCTGCTCGCCAACCTGGAGTACAATTTGAATGAGACAATTGCTCCAAATTCGTGCTTCCGCGCTTCTTCTTGTTCTTCTTTCCTCATTGTTACTAATCTAGCAGAAAACTGCGAGAATTGTATATTTTCCTTCCCCGTTAATTCCCCTAGTTTCTTCATTTTTTCTAATTAGAATAAGGACTCAATCCCATTTGTACTATCACTGATCGTGCTTTTTGTTAAGGCTATGATTTTTATATTTATTCCTATTTTTACTGAAATGAATTATTATTATGAAGTTTGAAATACTTGTTATTTGAACAATTTATGGGTTCGAGAAATGAAAAAGTACTGATTCAACGATTATTAGTTTCATTAAAACATAGATTCAGTAACACGCTTCAGAGAACTTTCTGAAATACTCAAAATTTGAATCAATCTCTACACTCCAATCAAAATTTGATGAAATCGAACTTTTGAGGAACATATGAACACTTACGATCATACGAATCTCTGTTGTCTTCCGACTCTTGCAAGTTGATGTTCTTCCGCTTCCTGGGTCCATGTACTGAAGACGAGTTGGGTATAGTCTTCAAACTGATCGTCTGAAAATATACGCCTGAAGGGAACAGTGAAGAAGTCATAGAGGATGTTTATCCAAACTGAGTGGGTTCATTTAGTAGTTTTTGGGGAAAAAGTAGATAATTGACAAAATGATGAACAATTTCAAATCGGTTACAACAAACGAACCTTGTAAAAATTTCAATTTTTCTCTCTCGATTCACAAAATCTAGTTAAAGTCGTTCAATTATCATATCAGATGCTCTCTTTGACGATTATTATTGGTCACACCTTTATGTCCGCTATATTTTTCACCTCTCGTTGACCCAAAAGCGTTCCGTTTCATCCCCAGGCATACTATTTTTGTATTCACTTTCTGCTATTGAGATAGATTCTTCTTTTTAAAAGGATTCAAGTAAAAAGGCTCACCTCAACAGACATCTCGACCGACTCCCAATCGTCTTCTTCCCAACCATCACTATATTCTCCAACTACTGGAGAGGCTGTCCGTGACCGCATATTTTCCGACTCCATAGTCACAAGTTCGTACTGTTCAAGCAACTGGTTCAGGCCTCTTCCAAAGGATTCTTAATTCTGTTTTAGATGAGAAGATTCACGAAAAGTTACCGCTCAATTTCAAACTCGGATTCGTCCTGAGCGCATCCAATCCTTCTGTGAAGTGGAAATTCTGCTCATCGGAAGGTTTTTCGGTATTCGTCGCCTTTTTCTGTTTCAACTGCTTCAAGTGTTCTTTCCTGCAAAATGAGAGAAACTTTTTAGTAAGGAAGAATCTCGAATATTTCTTATTCAAAATTTCTTAGCGATCAGAAACTCAGAATTTTTGTCATAACATTGCAAAATTGCAATAACAAGAAAACATCGAAAACCATGTTCAATCTGTTTTTTTCAATTTTTACTGTTCTTACGGAAAAATCGAAACAGATTGTCTGATAAGATACATTTTTATCATTAAACGTTTTATGAGAAAAAGGAAACCAAATTTTGAAAATTAAAAAAAAACAGACGAAAACTTTTTTCGTCACAAAAAAGTTCAGATCAAGAAAGAATCATGTTGAAAATGTGTTTTAATGATGAAATTGGTTTTTAAGAAAAACAAGTTGATTAAAGCAATCTGACCATGGTTGTTAGAGAAAGTTTCCAAACATTTGCTCGCTACATTATAAAACTACAATTTACCTTATGGACGCAACGTCTGTGGTGATCTGCTTCAGGTATGTCCTCAACCCGTCGTGGACCCTGGCTACATGCACTTGCTCTGTTGTATTCTTCATAGAGTCGACCTTTTTGATTTTATCATCAATCGATTCGATAAGATTGTCAAAATAGACGAGAGCCTGTCAACAAAAAAGGTGAAATCTTCTCAAAGCACTGAATATCTCACCTTTCTCGTATCCGCGTCAAACTCTTGCCGTTCATCGTTGGTCATCGTGGAGAAGGGTCTCGTCACGAAGACATACTCTTTGGCTCGCTCGTCAATCAGCTGAAATATTTTAAAATTTAGATGAACAGAATCATCTTTTTTCAAATCTTGATTTTGTTTGCAAATGTTAAATTTATATCCGCTATCACTTATGATTCAGAATTCATCGTTGCTCTATTTTTCGCAACGTTTCTAGTAATAAGTTTATAAGAAGTACTAAAAAGTGTCTACTGAAAAGATACTATACATATGACTTGACTACCTCAAATTATGAAACCGAAATCTCGCTTGCTGATCAAATGAAGTTTTCGCTGCTTTTTTCGCAAGCAAATTTTGAAAGTCACCTTTCTGAACTCAAATAACTCCTTGGCAAGGGTCAACAGCTTGTTCGTGATTGTTTTATACGTCTGAGATGATGTTTTCAGGTCTTCCTGACGTTCTGTCATAATTATATTATAACATTTTGCTCGTTAGCAGAGTGTCTTTAATCTTTATCCGATCATCAGTTTTATCAGCATTAAAGATTAAAGACTTCTCGTTCGTTCATTTAGAAAAACAACCTTGCAAAGAGAAAACGAAAAAACTGATGGAAGGGAGGAGGAAATATCTCACACACAATCAGCGAACCAAATTCTCGTCTAACCACTGTTTTCCATGTTTCGAATTTCTTTTTGGGAGTTCGCTCTTCGTGACATGCAACATTCAAAGAACTTCGACATGGAAAAAAAAGTTCATCGACTATTTTAAAAGTCAAATTGTGAACTGGAAGGTGACAGCAGGGTGCAGAGCCGCAGCGGCTTTTTTTCAGGCTAAGGGAATTTTTAACGTACTTGTGCTCAGATACCTTACCTAAGCTTAATTAGGCATAGGAATTGTACACGTACATTGGAATTTTCGTAAGCCTGAAAAAGTGGGACTGCGGCTCTGCGGTCACTCTGCAGTTCAAAATTTGCCATTCAAATTGGATCATGACTATATCAATCAGATCGTGGACTATAATTGGAAAACTCGAGGTTCTCGAGATATTTCTGATTTGAATAAAAATAAACACGGTAGTTTTCAGCCGTTATTCGTTTTTTTTCAAATAATTCGAATTATTTCAACATGATAACTAACATCTCCACAGGTTCTATATATTAACACTGAGAGTGGAAAAAAGTTTTTTCTCGAAACAATGTAAAACATCGCAAAGCTATCGGAAATGGCGGAAATTTTCGAATTTAAATTTTCAACTCAAAATCTCACCAGGTTTCTTGTTGAATCTCGCAATATGCTTCTCTAGAATCATATTCGCTTCTCGTTTGAAAGACTCCGTCCTATCAACCGAGTAAACGTTAACACACCAAATGTCTTCGTTCATCTGAATTATCAAGTGACACGTGGCTATAGAATTATCTAGAGGACTTTTAGACTGTCTTTAACTATAAAAGTTCGAACGGAAAATTACTGAAATTGGTCATCTGTTTCTCTTCTTTTCGAATGAAGGAACAAAAGTGAACTATTTTCGACATTCGAGTAAATTGAATAACTTATTTTCACTGGGATGACGATTTGGTAACGCTGTTTTTCGAAAATCTCATTCCACAAACAACATCTCTAAATAGTTTCCAATTATCACAGGTAAGGCAGTTGAATTCCAACAATATGGTAGCAAAAACCAGTCAAAAGAACACATATCCAACACATCTTCATTTGCATTTAAACAGAATGAAAGAATAAGCGCGTTGCTGTAGGTAATCTACAATTTGATGCACGGCTAAATAAATTTCACAACTTTCATGGTCGAAGTGGGTGGAGAGAGAGAGAGAGATGGAGAGGGAACCAGGGGGCCTGCAATCATCGTCACTACAGTGATAATTAAAATAAATAATTATAGATACATAGTGAAATTGGTAGAGGGGAAGGGCTGCGCAGTGAGATGATCACAACGTCGACTGTTCATAGGCAATATCAGAAGAAGTTTACAATTCTCGTGTTTGTGAAGGGGAAGAGAGGGGGTTAAAAGTACCGAGTTACTTTCCGCCGGCCCACAGTACTATGATGATGATGAGGATGACGACAATGGCGCACATAATGATCATCATCTTGATATTCTTCCACCAGTACTTTCTCTTCAGTGTTGCAGCCGATTTTTCAAATTGGGATGCTCCTTCCTGAATGAGACTGATGATTTGAAATTGTTTAAGTTCACAATGAACTGAAAAATTTTATTTGTATCGACTGAGTTCGAATCCATAAAGAATTCAGAAAAAAAACTCAAATTACCTGAAGAGCATCGGCTCTGTCATCCAGCTGCGACAGTTTCTGATCTCTTTCCAAAACTTTTTCAACATTGACCTGAAATTTGAATTGAAACTCTGAAGTTAAACGCTCTCACCTTCATAATTCCAACCACTTCATCAACCTGTGCCTGTGTCTGTTGAAGACGCTTGTTAGATTGGCGAGCTCCTGGCTGTCCGGCATCTCCTTGTGCTACAATTTTAACGTTATTTATGTCTTTTGAAGAGTTTAAAAACGTGTAGGATAATAACGTGACATGCGTTTCTCAAGGCGCTCAATTCCTGAAATCAAGTTTTGTTAATAACTCTTTCTGTATGAAAAGTACGTTCAAGCTTTCAAAAAACAAAATGAATAAACTCACGCTCCATAATTAGTGGTGCGGCAACAGAGGATATAGGTTGAGTCCTGAAAAAATTCATGAATTACTTATTTCCCAAATGAAGGAAGTTAATTCTAAGCGTGCACATGTCGATGAGAAGAGATCGGTTCCTGAGTTTGCACGAATATTGCGTTTTTTTTTTTTGGAGAATCGATATGATGGGCGTGAGAGACAAGCACAAAGTAAACAAAACTACGTCGTGCTCTTCCATTTGAAGATACCTTCGATCGAAACGGTGAATCAACAACAAAAAGAAAGTGAATCACAAGGTTGCGAAATGAAAAACACAGGCAGGAAGAAAATCGATACGTGTACAGGAAGTGTCAACATGACATATCGTATTCATTATTAATTTCGTGTTTTTTTCGTTCTATGTTTTTCTTCGACAGAAGATTAATTTCCGAAAATATTCGGTGATCTATTATGCATTTGTTTACGAAAAGGTTTGTCTCAAGACAAATCGTATGCATTTCAAGCAAAAGTCACTAGAAAGTTTCCAACATTCAAAGTTTTCTGCAAAAATATTCGCGGCGAACTCATTTCCTCAAAGCTGAATAGCCAGATTGGTACTCGGAAAACTAATGAGAGAGAAAAAGTGCCCGTGATTGAGGAAATGGGTTCAGCGACAAATGAATAATTGGTAAGACATGAATGTGATGAGACGGAGAAAATGGCTGCGACAGCGCTCGCTAGCAGGTAGATGAAAGAAGGCGTTGGGTGCCCCGAGTGGTGCAGAGCTGAGGACCGCGTTAAAATCGATGCCAGAGCCTACGAGCCTCAGTGAGAAGTGAAGAGAGAGACAGAGCTGTGCGGCACACGACGACTAGCGGCCTCGTTTTTTGTTCTCTTTCACTTCTTACTTTATCCCCCACTCGCCAAACACAAAAACCAATATATTCCGTTTTTGGACGACGGCCACGCACACACGCGAACATAATCGCTGCTTTAAATGCAATGGGAAGAAAAGAGAGAACGACGACGTTAGGACTATGATTCAGCTCCAATTATAATCTGACAACTAAAACGCCCGGTGGAAAGCAAGCTCTGACACCAATGAGGAGTAACCGTACAAAAACAAAAACGTGGAAAAGACACGTTTAATATCATCAATATGATTATTAATATCACTGTTTTATGAAAACTCGCGGTTCGGATGATCAATGCCAAAGCGGTCACGTTGAGGACACGTTTGAGAACTAAGAAAACTCGCTCCGCGCAGTAGCGCACGGTTGGATTGAATTTCAAACTTGATACGCATCTTCGCCCCAACAGAACCCAAACAGATGGATTTCAGACCAGCTTTTTTCATCAGAAAATCAATGATTAAAGTGGAATTCAGCAACGAAATAGGATAGCCAGCCATGAAAAACTGGAATTTCGTAGCTTATGAGAGAAGAGATAGACGAAAAAGTACCAATTCTATAGGGTTGTACTTCGAACAAAGAGGTTGAGTAGATACGTGACAACTACACCGTCTGCCTTCAAACTGAATTTCAAACACGTCACCAAAAGAGAATCTCATAATCCTCGAGCACACATACGCACATGAAGGATCACTTCGACTAGGGAACGCGTATTGGAGAATCCAAAGTGAAAACTGGCGTTCATAGCCTGCACTTATCGTCCGAAAAACGAACTTGACCAACTCACATTCTCAGTTATCCAGTGAACGCGAAATGAAGAAGTTGGGTTCACGTGAAAAATCAACAATTTATTATTATAACAACGTGTGCACGTTTTTATCCGTGATTTTGAATTCCAAGTCGTGAAGCTTTCGAAGAGAGTCTCGATGTCCAACGGAGATGTAGTTAATGTTGTACTGGAAAAAACATATTAAGAAGGTTTTCTTCTCAACCCAGACCTCTTTAAGAATACCGTACATGGTCTCTTCCAACTTCTCATCGATGTTACAACAAGCCTCGTCTAGGAACGCCACTTTCGGTTTCCTTAGCAGCATTCGCGCGAAGCATAATCGTTGCTGTTCTCCTGGAGACAGGGTTTCCTGCCTGAAAAGTGCTCTTAAATTTATTGAGACCTTCATAGTTCTGAATGGAAGGGTCCAGAGTGAAGAGGAACAGGGATTTCATTTCTAAGTGATGCGGCTTTCTGTTTCAGTGAAAGGCGGTAGTTAGAAGTAGGGATGGGCAAATCGCCAGTCATTGGCTAATTATTGGCTATCCACTTGTCGTACAACCTTCCTAAATTACGGTCAACCACAATTTGTCAGACTTTGGAATTTATCTGAATATACTGATCGAACATCAATGTTCTATCAAGACTAACAATCCTACTAGGTTTTTTCTTTCTGGTAATTAGATAAACTTAACCAACGTTTCGCATAACTGCTAGCGGCTATTGCTGGCCGTCACAAAACTTATGAACTTAATCAAAATATTATTTAAGTTCATAAGACTCTTGAATTTTTTTCACCACGATGCCTACAGTTTTGCTTTTTCTGAGATCGAACACTTCAATCTCTTCATCGAAAACTAACCATTCGAAATCCACCGTATCATACAGATCACCACATAAGGTTATTAAATGGGACAGGTTGACCATCTTCAATGTTTCAATCACTTCCTCTGGAATAAAATCATTCTCCATTTCACATGTGATGAATCTGACCTTCTGTATGTCCAAAAGCTTCAAACTCCTCACACGCCGGGAAAATGAGTTGTTTATAGAGGGAAAGACGGCCGACTGGGAAGTATGGCCGTTGTGGCAGGAAGTAGGTGTCGGATTCTTGCTCGGAGATGGTTATCTTGCCTAAATTTTTGAGAATCACATGGTCGAGAGGTTACACAACTACCTTCATAGCTCCACAGCTTGGAGATGCATCTCAGAAGAGATGTCTTTCCGACTCCACTTGGTCCCGTGATAAGGAGGGATTTACCCTTGGGCAGGGTAAAGTTGACGTCTGAAGCATCTCTCTCTCTCTCTCTCTCTCTCTCTCTCTCTCTCTCTCTCTCTCTCTCTCTCTCTCTCTCTCTCTCTCTCTCTTTCTCTCTCTCTCTCTCTTCCCCCTCCTCTCTCCCACACCCACCGTACCCTGTAAGATCACACTTCCAGTGCTCAAAGGAGTCCCGAACGTGACATTCTGAAGAGTCAGAAGCGCTTCCTCCTGATTGACGTCGTTATGGTGACTTTCTGTTTTCTCTTCTCCACCCAGCCATTCATCTTTCGTTTCCAAGTATTTTCCCTTGTCGACGAACATGCAAATTCTGGAAATGCATTGTGAGGGGGATAGTTGCTTGAGAAAAAGAGAATTTCGACATGTTACAAATTTCTGACTAATAGTAATAATAGTATTTACCTCATAACATATCCACCCAACTCGGCCAGATTCATTGCAAGATCGGTCAATCTCGTGAAACAGTTTATAAGGTAAATAAAGACAAAGGCATTCTGAAAGAGTTTCTGTACATTGTTTGTATAAAAAATCTTACATTACTGATCTGCTTGGTAAGCTGTCCGGGGTCCAGGTCATCGTAAAGATGGAAGATGAAGATGGGAAATACTTGGAGAATGTAGGACATGATTCCACCATAGTAGTCGAAGAAGTTTTGGAAGACTGAAGTTTCTCTATTCAAAAACACCAGGAAATGTTTAATTTTCGAAACTGTAGAAACCATGCTAGTAATAGCAAGATTTCACAGCAAAAAGAAAGAACAGACTAGAGCGAATTTGACCGACGCGAGTGCGTTTTGACCGACGACATTGCGCGCGACAACAAGGACAACAACAAGAGGCAAACGGCACTTTATAATCATCATTCTTAATTCTGGCCAATCTTGGGCCTAAAAGTTTATTTTGTCACCATCCCGACCATTTTTTGTTTCCTCTCCACTATTGTACAGATCATTATTCATCAGATGAAGAGTTATAAGATTGTGTTGTTACTATTTTTAGGACATTGAGAGAGAGAGAATAATCTCTCACGTTCCTACAGAAACCATGAAGATTCCAGATCAAACTACTGTTAAACATTCTGAGCCACAATTTTTCCACGGTTTTCAAAAATAGCATGTAACTGAACAATAGCAAACTTCCACTTGGTCCGTTTGCGTTTGCGCTAAAACTCAGCTTGAAAATAAAATTCCTACAAGAACGACACTGAGGAAAGAATTGTTGAAAATAAGTTTTTTTCCTGAATACATTATAACATCTGATCACCCTGCGTATCACACCCTCTCATGACTATGACCTTTTGGATGTAAACACCTGGTGCACGCCCCCTTGTGATCTTGGCCCTGATCATTCCATGTCTCTGTGCAGACGCCGCGAGGTGTCTCACAGACCCCAACCTTGTCGACAATAAAGGTTACCACAGACATGTTGAGACTTCATGACATATAAGCACCGTCAAGGCTTATTATATTATAACATACACTGCGACGGGAACTTCCAACAGATGAATATGAACATTTTCCTGTAGAGAGTGTTGAAGGACACGTCTGACATGTGATGTTCGAAGAACGACGCGTTGGCCAACGCTGACTCTTCGGCTTTCACACGGACAGAAACATGCTTGAACCTGAAATAACTTGTCGATTTTAAAATCGTCGTTATATACCTGAAGTCACCTTCACTTTTCTCCACCCTTGCCGCCCATGGTGTGATTGGTGTGATCAGAATTCGGTTGATGATGACACCAATCAAGAAGTAGCCAAAAATCAAACCGACCCCCCAACCGCCAGATCTGAAAGAGGGATAATTGAGAACGAGAGAGAGAAAGAAAGAGAGAGAGAGAGAGAGAGAGAGAGAGAGAGAGAGAGAGAGAGAGAGAGAGAGAGAGAGAGAGAAAGGGAGAGAGAGAGTGAGAGAGAGAGAGAAAGGAAGAGAGAGAGAGAAAGGAAGAGAGAGAGAGAGAAAGGAAGAGAGAGAGAGAGAGAGAGAGAGAGAGAGAGAGAGAGAGAGAGAGAGAGAGAGAGAGAGAGAGAGAGAGAGAGAAAGAGAGAAAGGAAGAGAGAGAGAGAAAGGAAGAGAGAGAGAGAGAGACAGAGGAAACAAATTGACACTCACACATTCCAGGTTTTGATAGTGTAGTATGTGATGATAAATGGTGACAGGAGTACGGTAGGAATGATACTAGTCGCAAGAAGCTTTGTGAACTTATCTGCATCTTGAGTCATTCTTTGATCTCTGAATCGTATTTCAAACGGGTTCGGGATACGGAAGACTGACGGATTATCGATTCCCTCATTGTCAACATTGTTGAGGTAGTAGTAGTAGTTATGAGAGTAGTAGATTGAATGAAGTCGTTTTGTCAGATTTTTGCGGAATTCAACGTAGAGACACCAAGAGAAGAAGGATACCATTGCCATGACCTGGAGAAAGTTTAGAATGGTTTGTTTCTCTTTGGAGAAAATAACATTCGAAGGTTCAATGAAGAAACGCCAATGGTTTTCAAAAAACTCTGGGCTGACTTCCCGGAGTAGCTCTATTTGTTGAAAATTTGAATTTTAACTGATTGTATTGTTCAACTCACGAAGCATAACCCTATGTACTCCAAAGAGGCGATCATAAAAACGTGCCAGAACTCTTTCTCTTGTCTGTTTATCAAGTACATGTACATTTCACCAGGAATCGTTCCAGTCTTGTAGTTGACCCATTCATCTGGAAGAAAAACGTTTTTGTTTCTGTGGAGTTTGCTGTGGGACCGTTTTGTTTGACTCCGGACAAACAGTGATTAAGAATTTTCTGTTCATAATAATAAACAGTCAGGACACACATATCTTCCTCTACCTGTAAAAAAGTCTGACCTCCGTAAATCGGTTACTTAGTTACCGTAGCAGTTTCGCTTTGAAATACATGAACAATTAAGTAATGCGCCTTCAATTTCAATGGACTGAAAGTAAGAATAATAATTTAAATCCACAAAGACCTAACTGTTCGTTGTGAGAGTCCCGACTCCTACCGTACTCATTTTACAAAAATGCGACTGGCTCGCGTTTGAAATCGGTCAGACTTTTTGCTAGATATGTGGGACACACAATGTATCATTTTTGGTCATTCCAAAAGTGGGCGTAACGGGGGCGGGACAACCAAGGATGGTCGGTCAAAAATCGTTTAGTTGCAAAATTTTCAAATTGAGACCTTAACTACATTTTCGATATCAATACTGGTTAGTCTCCCCGAAATATCTTACAATAACTTTTAAAACAATTTTCTTGTTCATTCAAGATTAAAACTGAGCAGAATACATGGAATAAATGGGTAAAAATACCAATAGACGGCTGCAAAGCGGTCATCCGGAGCGAAAAACTGAATTTATTGATTGGGGTCGACTGATTCTCGCCTTTTTTGAAACTCCGCCCCCACTGGATTTCTTCGCAATCGATTCACTGTGGGGCAGTGAGCAATTTTTGTCAAAGCTTCAGCACTGATATAAATTTTTGAAAAAGGAAAACTCACTAAGTACTGCTGCAGCCATTGTCAGAAAGGTAAGAGACAACGTCGATTGCCATCCGGAGAATATTAGTGGAAACAGTCGGAAGATGTTAACTATCACTCGGAAGCCAAAATAGAACTTTTGTTCAATATCTTGAAGTTTCCCCATGCTTGAATTTATCACAGTGTCAAACTGAACATTTACATTCAAATTAATTTTGTCTTATCTAGGGCACAGTAATCAGATTATTGAAATAAGTCGTAACTCTGATAGAGACGAGATCAAGAGATGAGGAATTGGGAGAAAAAAACTTGATTTGTTAAATTGCACACTTATTGAATGATGTCGCGGACCATTCCCTACTTTCGCCAAAATTTCAATTTTTGAGTGTTTGAGAAAAGAAGAGAGAAAGAGAGAAAGAGAGAGAGAGAGAGAGAGAGAGAGAGAGCGTAAAGTAAAAAAGAAAGAGAGAGACATAGAGAGACATAGAGAGACATAGAGAGACATAGAGAGAGAGAGAGAGAGAGAGAGAGAGAGAGAGAGAGAGAGAGAGAGAGAGAGAGAGAGAGAGAGAGAAGAGAGAGAGAGAGAGAGAGAGAGAGAGAGAGAGAGAGAGAGAGAGAGAGAGAGAGATAGAGAGAGAGAGAGAGAGAGAGAGAGAGAGAGAGAGAGAGAGAGAGACATAGAGAGACAGAAGAAGAGAGAGAGAGAGAGAGAGAGAGAGAGAGAGAGAGAGAGAGAGAGAGAGAGAGAGAGAGAGAGACATAGAGAGAGAGAGAGAGAGATAAGAGAGAGAGAGAGAGAGAGAGAGAGGAGAGAGAGACATAGAGAGACATAGAGAGACATAGAGAGACATAGAGAGAGAGAGAGAGAGAGAGAGAGACATAGAGAGACATAGAGAGACATAGAGAGACATAGAGAGACATAGAGAGAGAGAGAGAGAGAGAGAGAGAGAGAGAGAGAGAGAGAGAGAGAGAGAGAGAGAGAGATTGAGAGAGAGAGAGACATAGGGAGACATAGAGAGACATAGAGAGACATAGAGAGACATAGAGAGACATAGAGAGAGAGAGAGAGAGAGAGAGAGAGAGAGAGAGAGAGAGAGAGAGAAGAGAGAGAGAGAGAGAGAGAGAGAGAGAGAGAGAGAGAGAGAGAGAGAGAGAGAGAGAGAGAAAGAGAGAAACAAAAACAGCACATAACTTTTGCAGATCAAGAAATAGTTCCAAAGACCAAAAAGAAAACAAATAAAAACCATGTCGAGAAAAAGTGATTGCCTGTACATCGATACTCTTTGTGATTGCCGGCATCTTATCAATAACCATCAAACGGATGATGGTTGATTTATGAAGTATGTTCTGCTACACAAAAAGT
>OZ022250.1:2207424-2234924 GCA_963978915.1 Caenorhabditis parvicauda | reverse complement strand
TTTCAGCGTCCTTTGATACCTAAACTCCTGGCATTTAGTAAAACGCACCGAGTGCACTGCACCGCACCGGGTAAATTTTTCACTCGTATTCAGGCTTAGGCTGAACCTAAGCTGGCCCAAACCTAACCTAAGCCTAAAATAGAGATGAACTTTTAACAATGGTAACTTTTAATAGCTTAGGTTCAGACTAAGCCTGAATACGAATTACCCGGTGCACCCGGTGCAACCCGGTGCAACCGGTGCGTTTTACTAAATGCCTAAACTCCTCTTTAATTGCTTTATACCACTCCTAATTCCTAGTTTTTATCATAAGATCAGAAAAATGCAAGATTTTTTTAAGGAACCTCATTTGTTACGTTTCCGCTCTCATCTAACCATAATTGTGATATTTTTTCGTTATTTTCTAGAAGATTTTCTCATTACCAACAAGTTCCGTTCTCAAAAACCACTGATTCAATGAATTTGTGGAACTCCGATTTCCCAAATTTTGAAACTTTCACAAATCCAAATTCACTTTTTAAAAGATCAAAATAAATCTTACTCTATATTCCCATCTCTACTAGATTTTCGACCTTATCGTTCAAAAAAAGTTTTCAGGCATGATGGAGTTGGGCGTAGGAGGCGCACCAAAGCTGTTCGATTCGGGCTTCTCTTCAATCTTGAAGAAAAGTGAACCGGAAAGAACATCGAACACTTTGTTTCAATCGGCCACCATAGAAAACCCAACGTGGCTTTTCAACACGAAAGTGAGTATTTCCATATTTCTGCTAAAACTTTCTCGTTAACCAGTCTTGTGGTGATCTCAAGTGCCATGGTATAAGTAAGGTCGTTAACCACAAGTGGCCGGGGTGAATTCCCTTGTGCCCAAATTAGGTACAAACAGCGAAAAGGGTAACTTCTATAAAAGTCAGCTGACTTCCATGGTACGGAAATAGGTTTTCGCTGATCAAACAATACTAATTTATACCTCCAGCAAAAGGGTCTGTGTAGGAATTACTTGCTTGTTTCTGTTTTAAGTGAGATTTCCATCCGGAAAAGATCCAAATTTGTTTGCTACATGCAGTGAGGAACTTTTCACACCATTAAATGTTATATTTCTCAGTTTCCCCGTATTTTTAAGTTTTTCACAAACGTGCTTTTCCAACCTTCCCTCAGGTTAGAATAACTGATGACTGCATATTGAAGATCGAGATTATTACATTTTTTCTAATGCACTATTAATTTTGTAAGATCCATGGGCTATTGTCGGAAATCTTTGCATCCCATCTCAAAAACAAGAGACGAACGGCCAATTTGAGTGACTGAATTGTGTTACCAGATGAAGGAGAAGAGCATCTCCAGAGTTGTTTTATTGGTTCTGTTTTCTTGATGGCCTCTTTTGATAGAGCCGCTTGTTTTCCACCCTACTTTCCGCATATTTCATCTTCCTTATGGCCATCGGATGATTCATTCTTCACAAGTTATTGGGTGATATTGGTGGTTGCAACCAGCATTCAACACATAGTTGAAATGCTCACACACCACATTTCCGTTCTGGCGATTGACCCAATGTCAGCCTACCCAACTTGAAATTCATTCACCAAATTCACTTCTCGTTGCGTAATTTTTATGTAGCTACTAGGAATAACAAAAAACTGATTCTACCTTGAATATTTTCAGGTAATAATACCTTATTTCACGGATTCGACTGAGTTTCGATCCTTGACCAGTATAACCTAACGCGAAAATACTTTTTGTTATGCGGAAGTGTTCAAAAAGACTATTGTATTTGAAAAAGACCCCTTGGTTATAATACATTTCCTGAGTTACCAACCGAATTGCATTGAAAAACATCAAATTTAATATTCCCAACGACCTACTTTTTCAAAAAACAGCCCTGAGAATTATGAGATTGCTCTCTTCCCGTTTTCACTGATCGTTCTGGCGGTCGTCCAAATTTCCAAACTGAGAAATTGGCACACACAGACATAATCGGAAATAACATTCCAAGTGAACAATTCCTTCGTCTTTTCTAAACAATGCCGTCTTTTCTTCACATCGAACTTTGATATTTACGTGTCCTTCTCTTCTTCCGATTGTTCGCGTTCCTTGTAGAGTGAGGGAAACGTTTGGGTGTGATAGTGTGATTTACACAAAAATTTAGCGATTCGGCTCTTAGTGGGAGTGGTATAGTTTTTTGGTGTTCCCGTTCATCACCATGAATGAGCAAGGTGTCGTTTAAACATGTCTTCTTTCGAAAACAATGACTTAATAGTAAGAAAACCGTAGACAAGTTTCTCGAAAGGCTACGTCGTGATATTTTCACTATGTTCAAATAATTGCTCGAGTTCTGTAACTAATGTATATCGGGTTATTTTTTGATTCCAATATTTGTAAGAGAAATATTCGATCTATAATATATTAGATTGTCAGGGAATTCTACACGATTTTGACAGGGCGACAGTCGTCCTGTAAACCTGTCTAAATACCATTGAATGTCGATTCTCTAGACTGGCATGGTTCATTGCCGGTCTACTAAAATTTTTCGAGTCATGTTTCCAATATTTTTCCTAAAGTGCTTTGCCCCCCTCAGGAAAATTTCTGATTAGACCTGGTATCTATGGTGTATGACTTTGTAAACTACTTCCTGTAAAAGTGGTTTTTTCCAAAGTTGACTGAACAGATCCAGTTTTTTTTCCTGATCCCCCCTTAGCGGACAGTCTCACAAGAGATGAGGAAGAGAGGGAAAGGATCAAAAGAGACATTACCCCACGTTGGTTAATGACTGCAGAATATTTAGTTCAGTATGCCCTCAATGGAATCGCTGATGCATTGCTATTGTGCGCTGTTTTACCACACACACGTCGGCATGTTTCACACATGTGCCCAGGCTGTAAATGACCACATGATGGCGGGTTTTCCAAAGGTCAATGTGCCAAGTAATAGAGAACTCGCAATTGGTGATAAGAAGTATGCAGCTGGCAGTTCATGTACATGAAAAATATCACGGGAATCGGAGTAGAAACAGGGTTTCAAAGTACGATTAGAGTTCTCTACCTCGCTTCTGAGTTTAGTATGTGCCGGATTGAATCAGGAAAGAGTAACTATCCATTTTTTCATCAGGAACTCATTTGACATGAATAATAAGGGTTTATTGGAAATAAAGAGACTTTCATCAAAAGTGATGGTTTTCACTTCTAAAGTCCTCTTTCGTTCTAAATTTTCGCTATGAAAAAGATTCGACAATTAAAAAATTCATTTGACAGAAATAATCAGGTTTTATGAAATTTCGAGAAATATGAAGAAAAATATGTAGATATTAAACGTCTACGGTGAACTTTTTTTTACTTTGATTGAAATTTCCCTCATTCAAAAAAATTTGCTAATTTCCCCAGTCTCTCGTTCTCGAGACGTACGGAACATATAACAGAAAATAACTCATTTTCGGAAAATATGCTAATTTCAAGATTCACAAGTTCCAAAAACTAAACTATCCCCGAGTGATTCAGAATTCGTCATGATTCGTAATAGACATTCTCAGACTATATCACCTCTCAATTGGTATATTTACCAAACCACTCGCTTGCTAACGCAACTCCCAAGTATCTTTTTATCACTCTGAGCCTGGTAATTTTTGAGATAGCTTATCAATCAGCCCTTTGTTACGTACTGTTTTAATAGTCGCGATGAGACGAGAGATTATGCTAGGTGAACTTCCTTAACGTCTGTGCTCTTTTTTGTTGAAAAAGTGAAAAAGCGAAATTAGTGTGAAAAAGTTCACATCGCACTAGAACATCTCAGTTTACACGATCAAATTTATCATTAGAAGCCATATTCTTCATGAAATTGATGAAGCTCACTGTTGACATTCGTCCTGGAATTTTCAAATTTTTCCTATCTCAGAGACTAGAACATTTCACTATCAAATATATGTATATCGTTAGAAGGCGGTCGTAGTGAATGGTAGAGACAAGAGTGTAGAGTAAAATCTACATTCAGACGTCCCTGAGAATTCCTGTGTAATACTTCGATATTTCACCATCAAATGGGTCTCCAACTCCAGAGCCCAAAATCCTATGAAAATATAGATGCGGTTGTGATGTGATCTCACACGGGACCAGCTGTTGCCGATTCCGCTTGTCTGTTGCCTCTCAAACTTTTCTGCCCACCTCACTTATACATACCCTCACGTAATCGACAAGACAGAGAAAGACTTTCTCGCAAAAGTCTGCTGCTATTGCTGCTGCTTGCTGGTAGAAACTTTCAAGTGACAGACAGTAGTTACTGTGTGTCTCTGTCTGCCTCCATAACCTCCCGCCCCCTCCCTCACCTCTGCCACTGCCGTCGCCACCAACACCGTCGAGTGCCTGTTCTTCGTTTTCTATAGTTCACGCGACTCTTTATGCTGCCAAAATCATGATTCCACTAGAGAACTATCACAAGTCGTTCATGCAGGTAAGCCATTTTTAGTTTTTGCTTTCAACTCTGCTTCACTGATATTGAGATTCTATCTTCATGATTCATCAGTTTTCAATTTTTCATTTAACATAACTGTTGTTGTCTTTTCCGATGTTCTGCTTCACTCTTCCTTTTGCAACTGATTTTCATGAGGAAGCTATAATAACCGAAGATACGCAGGTTTTAATAGTTTCTTCAATTAACTGCTTCGTGTAGTTTTCAAACGTTCATCATTGGAACTCATTTTCATCATCCTGCTCGGTGATGCTTACCATCTTGAAATCATTGTAGCCTATTCTCTCCTCTCGCCATGATGTCACGATTACTTCCATCGGTTAACCTAACCCAGCCTTATCAGTCTTTCGCGAGACGAGAAAGTTGCAAGGTGAAAGTTGGTGCGTTTCTTTTCCCCTCTCAATTCTATCCGCTACATCCCGACCGGTTACGCAACACATGCTATACACAATTCACTTGCGATCATCGCCCTTTTCCCTCTCGTTTCTTCTGTTTTTTGCGTGTACACACACACATACCGCCCATCTCGGTTCACGTGTGGGCATGACCCAAAGTGTGTGTGACTCAGCGTTTCCATGAGTCAGGTGTCACTGGTTGGCATTGTTCATGATGAATTCGGCAGAAATACCAGCGATGGAATTTATCATCGAGTTAATAATAGCATGGTACCGCCCCTTTTCTCTCGAGGTGGTTTCGTGGTGAACTAGTTTAGGCTGTATTGTGTCTCTTTTTTTAAAAAGTTTGATTGAATTTATGTTCTCGCGCCCGTAGTGATAGTTAGGCAGCCTCTGCAGGTACCACCTCGCCCGCCCCTGGATTGAGAATACGTGCGATATAGATGTGAAGTGAATGGGAGGAAAAGCAAAGAGTTTCCCGCAATGATAAAATCTAAAGATAGACTACACATAAAACTTTTTTCCCAATGTTAAACTGTCGAACGCGAGACCCGAACGCATGATTGATCGGAAAATGCATGAAACCACGCAGAGGTTACACGGTCATTGATCATATCAGATGTTGGTTAACAACCGACATGACTATGGTACACGTCTACATACAGTTTCATTCAAAAAGATACGAACGAAATTCTTCACCCGTTGGAATGTCGAATTGTGCTGAAACCTTCAAAAAGTGGTTGAAGAACTCTCTGGATGAAGTGTGAACGAGCTTCCGCTGTGAGCGCGACCGCCACCCGGGCGGTACCGTCACAGGGTATTGCCACCTATACCAACCACTTCCCTAATTGATCATCGAATTGCGATAATGATCTTGACTGTGTGTAAGAGAGTAGGTAAAATCGTCGTCTTCCTCCTCATCAAACAAACGAGTCAGCTGACTCTCTCCCTGTCTCATTCTCTCTCTCTCTCACGTTCCCGTGTACATAGAAAAGAAATGAAGTTAGAGATCATCATGTTCCGTCTGGGTCTCTTCTCCTCTCTCCTGCCATTGGGGAGAAAGTGAAACTGTAAATGGCATAGGACAGGGTTACCGCATACGAGTCTCGACCAAAGTCGGAAGTGAATTTTTCAAAAACAAACTTTGGAAGTGAAAAAGATGGACGTCAGATTTGCCTGCAACCATGATCTCGACGTTTTTAATGTCAAAATTTGCGAATTAAATCAAATAAGAGCATATTTAAGCTGATAAATCAGACCCGTTTTGAGTATGAAAAGACCCTTGAAAAATTTGTGTGGACCCGTAGAAAAAAATTCCAATAGTTCTTTAGGTTCTTACAACCAGTTTTATGTCATATGAATAGAAAATCTCGTTTCTGTCAACCTTAGAATACTGATACATCTGATGTACTTAAAATTGTCAAAAAATCGACAAATTGAACTATTCCCTAGTCATTCGAAAACCCTTCTCTTCTCGATCTGGTTGAACGATACCGGAATACACATGATTTTGGTTTTTCATCGCAGTGCTGAAAATTCTTCTCTGGCAGACTGCAACATGATTTTTGTTATCTTTCTGCGATAAGACCATGAAATTCGCGATTCAACGTTGAAAAATGTTTAATGAACTTCCAGATTAAGAGGATTCTATTAGACTTGCTCTCATATTGAAATCGACTTCGAAACTCATAATTCAAACAGTATCTTTGGAATTCATACTGTAAAATCTCAATCGTAACGTCTCGGTTAGATTATCTGCTAGTTTTTACAAAAGCAAAGATAAAGTACGCACTGTTTCCATTGATCATGTGATATGTTATCACCATACTCTCTAAGAATACCCGAAATATAAAAGGGAATGTGCGTGTACTAGGCTGCCCATCAAGAAAAGTCCCACACATATAGAAAGTTGTTGGAGGGACGAGTGGAAGGCAAGAAAGCTACTTAGCCCACGTATCAAATTTATATGGAAGCGTCTCTTGCTAGAAATTCACTAGTTTCTTATTCTCATGGTGAAACTCTCCATCGAAAAGTACTCACTTTGCTCAGTTGGTTTTGGAATGAAGGAGAATTAAGAAGATTTGAGGCAGGGCTCCCCCTTTCATCGACTTCATCAACCTCGATTCTGAGGAACTATGAAATCACACATATCCTCCTCTACCTGTAAAAAAGTCTGACCTCCGTAAATCGGTTACTTATTACTGTAGCAGTTTCGCCTTGAAACACAAAAACGATTAAGTGATGCGCCTTCAATTTCAATGATAATTTAAACCCACAAAGATCTAACTGTTCGTTGTGAGAGTCCCGACCCCCCTAGGGTAGGCCTACCGTACTCATTTTACAAAAATGCGACTGGCCCGCGTTCGAAATCGGTCAGACTTTTTGCTAGATATGTGAATCAGCGAAATCAACCTATTTTCAAAAATTTATGTTTCATACTCTGAAAAATTACAATATCCACAATATTCACAGCTCGAATTTTGTGCTTCTGCAATCAGACTTCAAAATGATGAGTTTTTGTCTGTCTGTGTGTGCTTTGGATACACTTTCCAAGAGCAAACAAAGCTCACACGTAAAATAGCACAAAAACTGTTTGTGTTTTCAGCTGTTTGACTGAAAAAAGCATGTCTGCTGAAACCATTTCGTTTTTCCCTATCGCAACCTCGCTAAGTTCTCGTCTTTGTCTCATATTGGTGTAGACAGAGGCGGTTTTTGAGCCTGAAGTGTCTGAGTGAACTCTACAAAGAGAAAGTTAGTCTGTGGTTTTCAGTTCAGTTTGGACTCCACAATTTGTCGACATTTCGACTACTTTTGATCAAAGATCAGCAGGCATATTTTGAAAAGGAATATCTAGCTTCAATCAGTATGCTTACTATCTCCAAAATCAAAAGCTAGTAGCACTTTCATGATATTTGAATTGGATTAGATTTTAGACTTATCACAGTTTTGAGTATATCTAGAGACATCGAAGGTTAGCAAACTTTCGAGCTATATATCCTATTTTACGCATTTCCGAACATAAAATAGGTATAATCTGCGAATACGCATGAGGTAATCCTCGTTCAGAACGTCATAACACAGTGTTAGTGCAAAAACTGGGCAAATACATGTGGTTAAATGGTCTCTCATCCTCTGTTTTGCTTGTGTATTTTGATGTTGAACAGGATGAAACAATGTGTGTTCCAACATGTTACATCCAGCTCAAACAAGGTTATTCGACATGAGTTGTTTCGTTTGCTTATCTCGTTTTTTGGCCCCAATGCACTTGTGTGATAATAAGTGGAGTAGCGTTTCAACCAGCACTCCACTCATGATCAAATCATCAGCTGTTTATAGTTTATTTTCTGCTCAGTTTTGCTTATCGGAGGAAGTTTGCAGCTATTTTTAGAACAATGAGTTTTTCATTTTTCAGGAACTAATTTCGAAAAAAGTAAAGAAAATTCAATTTTTTGATGACTGAAAGAAATCTCACTATCTATCTCCCTCTCTTTCTCTCTCTCTCTCTCTCTCTCTCTCTCTCTCTCTCTCTCTCTCTCTCTCTCGCTCTCTCTCTCTCTCTCTCTCTCTCTCTCTCCCCCCCCCCAGACTATAAATGATATCGAATCAGCCAGTACAATCATAAAATGGTCCTGCCATTAATTAATTCGCTCATTCATTTCCTGTTAGGTATCAGTCTTCATCTAATAACTTGTATAGGGAAAATTACCCTCTCTTTCTCTCTTTGTATGTTGATACCTGTGACACGAGAACCAGTTCACAGCAACCAAAAGTGAACACAATAACATGCTAAAAAGGCAAAACTTGAAACTTGTCAATGTGATAAATCAGCGCTCTCCTCCTTTTCATGCCAACAAAAGTCATTCATAAGAATCTTTGATCGGCCCGGTTGGAGACGTTTTTATGCTCTCCCTCTGTTAAAATAGATTTATTATGTTTAAATTTGATGAGCACCCATTTTTGACTAGAACTCTTCCTAGTTTATGAAATTCACTAAGCTTAACCAATGAATTTTAATTCTAACATGACCTTATAACCCCTCCTGAAAACCAACTCTCCCCACAAAAACCAAGGTTCATCCTTGTCCCGATTCCATCAAAATGTTGTTTTTGTTATTTTTGTGTGTCATGTGACCTCCTCCAGCCGCCTCCCCGCTATTTTGGCGGCTGTTGTTGAGAAGAAACACATTGAATGGCAGAAAAACACACACACACAAGTATATAGTATGCATACGGTATGCCCAGAGTGTGTATAAATAAGGCCCACCAAGATGCAAAATCTTCGTGGGACCCGTCGGCAATTCGCCAGCTGGTTTATAAACATGTTGGGAGGCCACAAACACATTCACTCACTCTCACCTCCTTAAATGTATTACGTGTTGTTTTTTATTGACAACACAGCATTTTTCATTCCGGAGGGTGTCTCGAGGTTCTGGAGCACCGCGCACAGAATTCTGCGAAGTCTGCGAAATTTTGAAGACATCTGGGATAAAATGTTTTTTTTCTTATTCCAAACAAGCAGGTAGCCCTCGCTACGCTCAGAGCCCCCTTTTCCCTTTCATCATCACAAAATCATATATTCAAACTTTTAATTAAAAAAAGTGGTTTTTAGAGGAAAGGTCTTTGCTATTTCTCTCTCTACCTAATTCATTCTTTGAAATCTGCGAAATTTTGAAGAGATCTGGATAAAACGTTTTTCTTATCCCAAATCATTTTAAATACCTAGAGCAAAATCCACTTTTGAAAATCTATATTTTCTCGAAAAGATCAGTCTTGGAGGTTGTTCTCTTTATTTCCGAATTAAGTGGTTTTAATTCAAGACTAACTTGGTCGTAATCGACTAAATCTTCTTATTAGTTGATCCCGGTCGTTCCGATTATCTTTTCTAGTTTCATTCTTTTTGAGGTATCCTAAATTAGCTCTTTTCCAGTGAAGAATATGAGTTGAATGAACTTTCTGGTAAATCACAATATAAAAACATAACTGGTTTGAGTAGGAAAATTCCAATCTAAATTTATTATAATTGACAATGACGTTCTTTAGTAGTAACCTCAGTTCCATCAAAAAATATAAAAACACTGCTAAGTGGATGCTCTTCTTCTCCATCTCCCCTTCTCTCTGTCTCTCTTTTGCTCGACCAAAACAGATTTGATCATTATGTGCAGTAGTTCCATGAGTCCTAGACATGTCTCTCCCACTCATTCCATATGTATATCATTGTCGTCTCGAGTCGCCATCGTCGTATGACCTCTATGGGATGCACTCTTACAACATGGGTGAAAGTTTCCGAACCGGTTAACCAATTTTTTCCTTCCCGCTCTCGCTCCTTTCCTATCTGTCATCAGGTGACGACTGGTACCTGTCAAGTATGGCAGTTTTGGGCACTATATAGGGATCGATTCAATGGTTGTTTCCATGAGTTTGAGACTTACCACTTAGCGCAGTAGAAAAGTGTAAAGCAGCGAGGGGAGGCGACCAATAAGCAGCGAGCACAAACTCCGCCCCTTCGTAAATCCTGCACCGCTGTAGATCAAATTACAGTTACTGTAGTTTGAAAACTTTTTTCTCTGACGATTTCTCAAAATTCATGATAAAAAGCTAGTTACGAAGGAAAGTTACATGATTTACAAATTTTCAATAGCAGTCGTCGAAACAAATTCGCTTGTTTACGAAAAATAGAAGAAAAGGATCAAATATATTGATGTGCGAACGCGCTCTACAGCGAATTTTCGTTCAATGTCCGTTGCGAGCAACGCGTCTAATCGATAACAATCACTCTTAGCTCGTTGTGTAACGAAAAGGTAGACCGAATTGCTTACATGTAAGCATACTCGGTGCTGAATGTTTTGTGATCATCTGACCAAATCTTAGCTTTGTACCTAACTAGTTCTTTAAACTTCACCTAGCCTTAAATCAGAGCTCTAGAAACGAAATACCGCTGATATGAAGTTCATAGGCTGTTAATAGCGATCTATGAAGTTCATAGGCTGTTAATGAAAATTCATGAAGTTCATGTGCTGTTGATAAATTTTATGAAGTTCATGTGCTGTTGATGAGACATTATGAAGTTCATGCGCTTTTGATAGAGCTTCTATGATGTTCATAGGCTGTTGATTGGAATTCATGAATTTCAAATGCAGATAATAGATTTTATGTGCTGTCAACAGACATATGGAACCAACCTGTCTCTAGAATATGCCTTTTTTTCTTGAAAAATTGGCATTTTAGACTGCCCACTGCACTATGTAGGAGGTTAGGCTCGGGTTTTCTGGGGTTTAAACATAGCTGCAACGTGGTATATCAAGTTGACCCCCAAAATCAAGCTATTTTGGTCAATCCTAAGCCTAAATACACCAGTGCCAAGCGTGCTTCATTGTAGAAAATTTCAAATCAGAAGTCAGTGTAACCCAAAAATTCTTTATTTTTTTGCAAAACTGATTTTTTAATGAATTCTCGGGTTTATATGAGGAGAATCATATAGTATATCGTTAGTCGCGAATTCACAAATCCAAAAGCAGTGATACGAAATTCCCAAGTGTCAGGGAAATTTTTTTAATGTTTCAGAACAATTTTTACGGATACATACATTTTCGTAATGTCACTAAGCGACCAACTGAACTAATAAATTCTGAATTTTTTTTTCAAACTTTCAGTAGGAATGAATCACTGATATCCGCATCATAACGCGAAAAAATCAGTAACACAAAAAAATAAAAAAAAACATCCTCCGTAAATCGTGTTTACGATCGTCACGTGGCGTGTCGTATTCGCCGTTTTTCTTTTCTTTTTTTCAATCATGTCACCTTTCTTTTAAGTTGTTCCGGTCATTTATTCGATTTCTCTCAGTGTGTATAGATGAAAATAATTTTTTTGGATTGAATAGTTCCACTTGAAGTTAGTGAAATCCTTTAGATGTTCGTTGTTTCGAACAACAATTTTAGGCCAAATTTGTGAGTTAATATTTGTTAGCTTACAGTTATCTTCAGATATACATTTAACTTTATAAATGTTTTGAGATAACATTACTATAATTAAGGGTTACATGGATAACTTATGTTACTGTCCCGACCCGTTTGGAGTACACTCGGAATCGTGCCCCATCTTCAGTTTCGCTGATTGCAGGTAATTATTATGTGAGTATGTACACCTTTCTAAGTTCAGCAGTACGTCGATATTTCTGCAGTTTGCAGTTTTTTCGATACTTTCTCGACGATACTGTTTAAATTTTGAAAGAAAAATCCAAAAATGTATGAAAATACAGATCAATTTGTATTTGTTTATTTTTTTTAAAAAAACTTTCTCGACGTTTCTGTTAATATTTGATAGTTAATAATCTCAAAAAATGATGTAGTTGGTAATTTATGAAAATCCAGATCAATTTGTGTTTTTGGAATAGTTTATAGTAAGTATGAGATAAGTTCAAGATAGATGTCTCATTGAATACAGTAAGTGAAAAGAAACTTTAAAAAATAATTTTAAAAAATTCTACGCATTCAAAATTTGTATTCAGACATCTGGTGACTCTGACGGAGAAGTCCGTGACGCATCCTATCAAGCGCTGGGATCCATTATGAGAATCGTAGGAGAGAAGGTTGCCACGACGATGTTCGAAGGAGTCGACAAGTCCAAGATGGAGAAGGTAGTTTTAGATGTAGAAATGATGTTTTTAGGTTGTAGGACTGTGTAAACCCGTTAACTATATGAATATTGTCATCGTGTTTTGCCGCTTTTGAAATTGCGACCTCTCACTGAGAATGTGATTTTTGAGAGTAATCGGATTTTGTTTCAGAGAAAAGCAAAGCTGTAAGAAGTTTTCAAAATTGAAAGTAACACCAGCATACAAAACTCAGTTATCATACAGGTTTTTGCCTTAAATTCCAAGAACTGGTCGATGAAGAATCTTTGAGGCCATTGCTTTTATTTTCAGTGTAGTCGACTCACCCCTCTTAAAATTTCTGACAACGGTTTCGTGAACGAAAAAGTTCTGAGAATTCTGTTTTCTTGTCATTTTCTTTAATTTTCAACATTTCAGATCAAAGAAATTTGCGATGCGGCAATCAAAGAAGTCGGACCAGCTGAAGCGAAAAAAGCGCCACCACCGAAAGCACCAGAAGCAAAGCCAGTCGTCCGACCAGGAGTCAAACTTATATTTCACCGTTGGTAACTGTTGTATAATAAATTTCGTTATTCAGTACTGTTCTGATGGTAGATTCTTTATGAAGTTCATAAGATGTTGATAGATGATTTATGAAGTTCATAGGCCGTTGATATCAACAGCGCATTTGCGTCATAGGCCGCAGATATCAACAGCCTATGAACTTCATATCAGCGGTATTTCGTTTCTAGAGAGGTGTTGATAACAAGAAATGGAAAAAGATTCATGATTAGCGAATACTACCCTTCCCTTAAAAATGAGTAAGTAATTGGTATGCTGTACATCAGTTGCAAATATCATTGTTTTTTTTTCAGTAACATTTTCTATTTTATTTTCATGAATTCGACAAGATTTGTCCTTGATATGACTGTTATGAGTCGTACATCAGCTAGAACGCTCTTTAATTTTGAAAATAGTTTGACAGATTGGTATGACTCTTATGCGTGGTATATTGAGCTCTCAAAAATGCATTTTCTTTTTCTGTTCAAAGTAGTTTGTTCGGAAAAGAGACGGAAAAAAGTTTCACAAAATATCTCTACATTGCCGAACACTTATCTAGCAAAGAGTCTTGCCGATTTCAAACGCGCGCCAGTTGCATTTTTGTAAAATGAGTACGGTAGGAGTCGGGACTCTCACAACGAATAGTTAGATTTTTGTGGATTTAAATTATTATTCTTACTTTTAGTCTATTGAAATTAAAGGTGCATTACTTTTACGTTCTTGTATTTCAAGGCGAAACTGCTACAGTAATAAGTAACCGATTTACGGAGGTCAGACTTTTTTACAGGTAGAGGAAGATATATGCCGAATTTTTAGAATTCGAAAAGTTATTCATACTGAAAATTGACACTCGGTCGCTGCCATAGTGCTTTTGTCTATTTCTATGTTTCCCCTTCCTTCTTGAACTTCCTTCATTGTACCCATCTAGAAACAGAGCAACAGATTGAATCTCCTCAATCATTTTTTTCTGTTTACGTGTCGATTGTGAAAAACATTTGGTAGAGAGAACGCAACACTGGTGTCTCTTTCCTTACAATTTTCCTTCATTCAAAGTGTCAGACGCGCGTCATGCGAAAACAACTCGAGAGTTGCTTTCTTGCAGTTGCACATAAATACACACAAGAGAGAATAAACACACACACACACAGACAGTAAATTTCAGAGCGTCTACAGCAACGACGATCTCGAAACGACCGACACGCTGAGTTCGCTGTTCAACAACTCGTACGACACCTCTTCCGTTATGGATAGGTTAGTTAGACGATGAAAAACTCGGGAGAAGAAATTTGGTTAGACCTAGCAACCTGCATATAAGACCATATACCTGGTAAGTGTGGAGTTTTCTCACACTTGTAATTTTGCATTGTCAGGATGTTTTATACCCAGCACGGTGTACCAAAAGTGGGCGTAACGGGGTGGGACAACCAAGGATTGTCGGTCAAAAATCGCTTACTTACAAATTTTAAAAATCGAGACCTTAACTACATTTTCTATATCAACAGTGGTTAGCCTCCTCGAAATATCTTACAATAACTTTTAAAACAATTCTCTTGTTCGATAAAGACTAAAACTGAGCAGAATACATGGAATAAATGGGTAAAAATACCAATAGACGGCTGCAAAGCGGTCATCCGGAGCGGAAAATTGAATTTATTGATTCGGGTCGACTGATTCGCGCCTTTTGCGAAACTCCACCCCCACTCGATTTTTTTTTATCTTGGTACACCGTGCCCAGGCAACGAATTCCGAACGTTTTCCGGGAATTTCTGACCGTTTCCGAAAGTTTCCAAGCGAAAAACGACGAGGAACGGCTGGGAAAACACAGGGAAACGGTCGGAAATAATCAGACCTGGCAACTTTGGTGTAAGACCTGGTAAACTTGAACAAATTTATGGCAAGACCAAATTTCGAGATAACCAGGTCTTATAAAACTCTTCGATAATTCAAAAATTCCAAATGTGAGGATACTTCACACTTTCCAGGTCTTAGACCAAAATTGCGGGTCTAATTAGATTTTTCTTCCTGAGATAGTTTTGTTCACGTTGAGCAGGACTAACAACATTTTTCCTGAGCAAGTCTGAAACAAAGGTCGAAAAACACGTAGACCACCACTGCCAGTGTAACAGTAGAGATAGTGCAACCCATCGGTTATGTAGGGAAAAAATGCCGAAAGTTCTCGGAAGGCTCTCACTTACAACATTGATCAGTTGCTGAAGAGTTTAAGGACCAGATTGCAATGTTGACTTGGTTTAGTCATAAATTTTACTATCGAGGAAGAATAGTTTTAAAAAAATGAATACTGCCAAAATCAAGCTTAAAAAACCTTTTTTTCACCTTTGAAGATTTTTGTTTTCTCACAAACCGCAGTTGATAATAATGGTTAAAAAAATTTTTTTGTGCAAAATGAAAAGAAAGTTGTCATAAGTTTGAATTCTATAGCGAAGAGAGAAATATTAGAAAAAATAATTATTAAAAAATAACTTTAAAATTTACAGGATCAGTCGACCAACATCCTTCAACACCAGCTCCTTGTTCTCAGATTACGGGAATGCAGATGTTGCCAGTCCACTAGGTGAGTTCAGAACGAAAAAACAACAGTTTCAAAGTTTCTGAGAATTGAACAAAATAACATGCTGGATAGGTGGTAATCACGCTAGTGCTACATTATCACCAAAGACGTCTAGTCTAACCTACTCTGGCTCAGTTTTAACACTAGCTCAGTAGGAAATTGTTTTCATTTTGCTGAAAATAAGTTGTTCGTGTTTTAGGTTATCCGTGATGGTGGATTATAGATTATCAGGTTCTTACTTCTAGAGACTTAACGCTGAACGTAGGGAATGAGTTTTTCATGTTTTAGGTTGCTCTTTTGAGTTGTGTCTAGCATGTTCTGATATCCAGCGACTTCCACCTGAAAAAAGACGAAATACGCTTTTTAAAAGGCTATCCGCGTCATTGATAGATTCTTGTTCATCATAACCCTTTTCTTCATCAGGATCGTACCAACTATTGTCCTTCGGTACTCTGTTTTTCATGTAACTTAATAATTGAATAAGGTTTACAAGTTTTTAACCAGCAATAGCTGTTACAAGCTGTAAAAACCGCACTACCAGTAAAGCGATTTTTTTCAGCGAGAACTTTGAATACAATTCTCCCAAAGTTATACACATGATTCGCGTATTATTCGCAATATTCATTCATCCATTGTCAAATATGGCATAAAATAGAAAACACATCAACATTTTTGTATGTGTGTTTGTCGTTCCAAAACTTTTTTTGAAGAAGAGCGGGGCGCGCTCTCAAATACGTGCAAACTTTGCAGTTTTTGTTTGCCGTCTTTCTCGATCGTTTACTCTCTTTAGGATCGTCACACACACACACACACACGTGAAACAGTTTCAGTAGGAAGGGAAGAGTCATGGTTTTTATTTAATATTGAAAAGATTTCGATGTGATCGGACATTTTTTAATAGAAATATTGGGCTGGTGGGAACTCTGAACTCTAGAAGTACTTTCAAAAAATGTCGTGAAACCTCTAACTGTAGATTTGAAAAAAAAAATCCCCAAAAAATAGTAACCTAGTTTTTAATGATTTTACATTTTAACTTTTCAACAAAATTTTTTTCTCAGAATTTGAATTTTCACAAAATAATGAACTGCATTCGGAATTCGTGGTAACTATGCTAGATATTTTATCGAAGTGTCCTTTTCATTAATACCGTATCCACTTGAGATTCAGCCCTCAACCCACATATATCTAGAAGCATGGCCGTTTTCAAACGCGCTCTAATCTCAATTTTGCAGAATGAGTACGGTAACTCTCACAACGAACAGTTAGATCTTTGTGGATTTAAATTATTATTCTTACCTACAGTTCATTGAAATTAAAGGCGCATCACTTAATCGTTCTTGTGTTTCAAGGCTAAACTGCTACAGTACTGAGTAACCGATTTACGGAGGCCAGATTTTTTTTACAGGTAGAGAAAGCTATGTGCAACCCCATTATCCATTTCAGTTAAGAATGAAAATCCAATACACTACTTCCTGTAATAAAACCTCTGACAATGACTATGAAACGCAGCCAGAACCAATATCCAAAATAATTAGTGCATTGCGCTTTTGTTATGAGCCGTGTATGTATATTTATGATCGGTGACTAATTGTCAAACTGAAAGTGTTTCGACTCTTTTCCATATGAGGGTTGGTGAAGTCCCTTCTCTTCAAAATATTTATGTCATTTGCACTTTGATTTGGAATAATATGTTCACTCTCCCGAACTCTGCGAAATCGTTCGGTGTCTGTATGGATTCTGGTATCCATATTGGTTGAAACGGTATCTGTATGAATCCATTCGGACACCGTTTGCAAACAGCAAGAAATCGGCGTCTGTATGAATCCATTCGGACACCGTTTGCAAACAGCAAGAAATCGGCGTCTGTATGGATCCATTCGGACACCGTTTTTGAAAACGGTGCCTATATAGGCGTGGCAAGTGTATGTGTGCTCCTTTGCACTTTACTTCAAACGTGTTTTTATTTTCTTTTTTAGGCCTAAGTTCTCCTATTTGCTCATATTAGTTGACCAGTATAGCTTTTTTGTAGCACATTGTTACTGTTTTGCAAGTTTGGAAGTATTTTCTGTCATCTTTTCCGTTCAAAAATGCGATTCACTCTGTTTCTGAACACAATTAGTCCCAAAATAGATTAAATTTTAAGTTTGAAAATATTATACCTGTCAAAGAGTACTGTTATCAGAGAAAAAGCTACATTTTTCACTTATTTTGCTTCACGTTCGTTTGAAACATCATATATCATCAGCTTCATTCATTCATTTGAGTATACTGAAATTACTCAATCTTATAGGGGTGTACTTCAACGAATGATAGATCCAAGGTGAGAAGGTACCCTACATGAATAAAAATGGCTCTCGTCATCAAGAATAGACCTGGATTCGTGAAAGGAAGTTGATACAGTAAGTTTTATTTTTCACTTTCTGGTAAATTTTTGTATTTTCCGTTACACTTTCACTAAACCTTCACTCTTTAGGTCAACCGAACTCTGCATCCTTTGGTACGACAAGGTCGACGACCAGGCTCCTGGAACAAGAGTGGATCAGACCAGTCTATCACTATCATCATCACAGATGCCAGAAGCTGAGAAGTGCTCGCCGGAAGTCAAGCATGTACCACTGAAGTCGCAACCCACGGCGGTCAAAGGGAAAATAAGTGAGTGTTCATTCACACGGTTCTAGTCATAGATTAGGCATTTGGCGCTGGTCCATTTCGATTCAAGTACGTCCTGTGGCTTGAAAGGGGTGCCCAATATCGTGAGTAGGGGTCCGCGAATAGAAGGAAAAATTACAAGTGTCATATATTGATTAATTTCCAGACGAAGTTGGTCATCGAGCTCTAGGAACAATCTGTAAAGGAAGAAAGGACATGAAAGAGCTGAAGTACAGAGATGATCATCGATTCGAACGGCCAGAATGAAGAAAATCATGTTTTATTTTTTATTTTCAATAAAAGTTATTATTTGAGCTTGTTGTACGTATTTTTGAATATTTGAGTACTAGTATATAGAAAAGAATTTCGGTGGCTGTATAAGTAAAAACGGTGTCTGTATGGGTGAAAACGGTGTCTGTGTGGGAGAAAACGGTGTCTGTGTGGATGCAAACGGTGTCTATATGGGTGCAAACGGTGTCTGTATAGTTCCACGGTGCCTGCATGGCTTAAAACGGTGTCTATATGGCTCGAAACGGTGTCGGAATTGGTAATTTTTTTTATGCCGTACGGATTCATTTGGACACCGTTTTCATCCATATAGACACCGAACGATTTCGCAGAGGAAAGAAGCCAGATTTACTCTCCAAGTTTGATACTTTGAACATATAAAATTATTCAGCGAAAATTTACCTTTGCGAACTTGACATTTGAGTATGTTCTATGTAGAATAAAATACAATAATTTTAAAATTAAGCTCATTTTAGGAAAAAACAGTGTTTTTTTTTAACTATTTGGGCACACAATTGTCATAAAGTTACGAATATTATTAAATTGAAAATTATATGAAGCTATTAAATTGAAAATGATATAAAATTATTAAATTGAAAATGATATAAAATTATTAAATTGAAAATGTTATAAAATTATTAAATTGAAAATGTTATAAAATTATTAAATTGAAAATGATATAGAACAGTGGAATTTTGATCCGTCATGAAACATGGAAATTGTATAAATTTCCAATAAGTTGAAGCCTATGAAATTTCACATGGCATGCCCGATATGCCATTGTGGTGTTTGGTTGTGTTTCCATTAAGAGTCACGCAAACGACCACTGAACAACTCTGAAAGAGTACTATCCTACACTAGTGTTGCTTCCTCTGCTCAGTTAGTTTATTTCACCGAGACGTTAAAATCCAACAGTTGTCAGAAATTTTCAGTAATTCCCGAAGCGAAATGATAAGTTTTAACTGTTACACATATCTAGCAAAAAGTCTGACCGATTTCAAACGCGCGCCAGTCGCATTTTTGTAAAATGAGTACGGTAGGCCTACCCTAGGGTCGGGACTCTCACAACGAACAGTTAGATCTTTGTGGATTTAAATTATTATTCTTACTTTCAGTCTATTGAAATTAAAGGCGCATTACCTAATCGTTCTTGTGTTTCAAGGCGGAACTGCTACAGTACTAAGTACCCGATTTACGGAGGTCAGACTTTTTTACAGGTAGAGGAAGATATGTGTGTTATGACACTATTTTTGAGAATTTCTAGAAATCTTGAAAAATACCGTTTTTCTGATTACTGGAGAAATGCCTATTTTGTGAGTCTTCCTGAAAAGTTCTAGTTTAATTTACAAACAGAATTTTCGCTGAGTGATTTTTTTTCTAAATGTCAATATTTTAAAAATTTAAAATTTCCAGGTAACTCGATGACTTCAATCGGAACGTTCACTGATGGCTCTACTCCTGCTACACCCACCTCGGCACCAGTTAAAAACCCGAAGTTGTACAAGGTTAGTTTGAGTTGGAAAAGTGAAATCTGAAAAAGGTTTTGAAAATTTGATCAGTGCGTTTGGGTTATTGTTTCATTCACATCAAGTCGACTTCTTGGGAAAGTTTCATGGATTCTATGAAGTTGCGAACGGGGACACTGTAAGGGTGAAATCGATGAGGTATTGTTGTAACTAGACTGCTCACTAGCTGGTTGTGGTAGGCATGGACATATTGCCAATCATTTCTAGGCCTTCTTGACGTTAAAGATGGTGTTATAACAAACTGCATTGTCAATCGACTGCCAATGATCGGCAATATGCCCATGCCCAGGTTGTGGTACTGCGACTTATAAGAGGGGCAAGTTGTTCATATTTTACAGGGTTTTTGTCGTGGTCGGCCGCAGAGGGGAAGCAGCAAAGTACACATATCAAAAACGGGAATGCATCATTTCTATGATTTCTGCACCGTGTTCTCTCTGCGACTCGATATCGACTGATGGAGACATCTTTCAGAAATTTAAATGCCATCTTTCAGACCGAACTCTGCCGATCATGGGTAGACAGTGGACGCTGTAACTACGGTGATAGGTGGGTATTTAAATTCTTGTAGCTTGGTCATAAGTTATATAACCTTATGTATCAACCAAATCAGTATATGTTACAAGCAATTGCTGTGATTAACCTTTCTTGAACAGTGAATTTATCGAACTGTAGAAGTGAAGACTAGTACTTCGATCAGGGTACACAAAACGATCTTAACTAGCAATATGTCGTTAACGGTAGTTTAGGCGAGTTCCAGTTAGTCAGAAGAGCAAGGGTTAAGAATAACCACAATTATGAGAAGTGTCGACAATCAGAATTGGAAAAATGTAGATTTTCAAATCGAGTTACCTTCAAGGCAAAGTATCAACAACAGAATTGATTTAAGTCTTTCAGATGCCAATATGCACACGGAGAGTCTGAGAAGCGCGCAGTGCCACGTCACCCGAAGTATAAGACAGAAGCCTGCCAATCGTTCCACCAATCTGGTTATTGTCCATATGGAGCTCGCTGTCACTTTATTCACAAGTATGTTTTACATCTATTCCTATCATCACTCTTACTCTTTTTTCACACTCTAATAGTCCGTTTTCTGTCACTTTTACAAAAGGGCAGGGCTCCCTTTCTCTCTCTCTCTCTCTTTCTCTCTCTCTCTCTCTCTCTCTCTCTCTCTCTCTCTCTCTCTTTCTCTCTCTCTCTCTTTCTCTCTCTCTCTCTCCCTCTCTCTCTCTTTCTCTCTCTCTCTCTCTCTCTCTCTCTCTCTCTCTCTCTCTCTCTCTCTTTCTCTCTCTCTCTCTCTCTCTCTCTCTCTCTCTCTCTCTCTTTCTCTTTTCTCTCTCTCTCTCTCTCTCTCTCTCTCTCTCTCTCTCTATCTATCTATCTTTATCTCTTTCTCCGTCTCTGTCTCTCACCCTCACTTTTCCTCTCTCTGTCTGTCTCCCGTCCCCCCTCTCTCTCTTTCTCTCTCTCTCTCTCTCTCTCTCTCTCTCTCTCTCTCTCTCTCTCTCTCTCTCTCTCTCTTCTCTCTCTCTCTCTCTCTCTCTCTCTCTCTCTCTCTCTCTCTCTCTCTCTCTCTCTCTCTCTCTCTCTCTCTCTCTCTCTCTCTCTCTCTCTCTCTCTCTCTCTCTAGAAAAAATCTCTCTCTAAGAAATCTCTTTCTTTATCTCTCTCTCTCTCTCTCTCTCTCTCTCTCTCTCTCTCTCTCTCTCTCTCTCTCTCTCTCTCTCTCTCTCTCTCTCTCTCTCTCTCTCTCTCTCTTTCGCTCTTTATTTCTCCGTCTCTATCTCTGTCTTTCACCCTCACCCTATTGAAATGAAAATTAAGTTGGAAACAATAATAAGTATGAAAAAAACTCATAGCGGCATTTATTCGTTCATGAAAGGCGCCGACGGCGCACTGGTACATTTATGTTTAGGTGTTATCACTTTAGTTAAAAATCGGGGGACCGAGTGGTAGAAATTTCCTTGAACTGTACCCAACTGAACGCTGGAAAACCAGCGTTGGCATTATCCAAGAACATTCTGTAACTTCTAAACAGCTGAAACACAAAAATTTCAATTCCAGTGAGTCTGAGTATTCTCAAAACCGACAAGCGTCTCAACTGTCCTCGCCAATCCAAACGCCTTCGAGCATTTTCGGCAACAATACCAGCAGAATGAATAACTGTAAGTTTTTCTTCTAGAAATGGGAAAAAATGAAAGGTTCAGAAATTTGGCAAAAGCGCAGTTTTCACTCCCGTTTAAAAAATATTTTCATGTTGAATTTTTTCGAATGAGTGGAAAAGTTATCGATTTTGAGAAAAACGACTGTGAACTCCTCATCTGCGCCGTCTAGTTCGTCTGACAATAAGCGGCTGAACTGTATTTCTGGGTTTAGTCGACTTTTTCACTCCCAATTCTAAATAATAAAAAATAATGTCATTCACTAGGAAGAATTTCATAAGCTTCGTGACTTCCAGCAATAGGACAAAAGAAGGGGTGTGGGAAACCGTACAGAGAACCTTTTCAACAAGCTGCTCCGCTCAGAACGGTGATGAGATTTTTCGCAAAAAAACGTTGAATAAGGTTATCAAAGTACCAGAGAGAAGATAACTGAATATGATTGTTAGTATTTGTTGTAACGTCGTGTTCTTGGTGAAGAGCTTCATTAAGAAGTGAATAATAATGCGGAAGAAGCGGTATTTATAGTCGCCAAAAGTGGGCGGAGACTCATGGGAAAGAGCGTAGATCAAATAATAGTTACTGTAGAATAATTATTCTTCACTCGTAACAGTATTGATAGATCAATTTCAACCAGTAGTCTGACAAAATTCTGACTTTCAATTTGAAAAATTTCGTGCAACTCTGCTATACATACAAAAATGCATGAATCATGGCATTTCCTCAAATCCTATTCTCAGTCTCTTCTTCGGTCCTACAACGCGTCTACTCACACCCCGGGTACGGTAGCTCTGGCGAGTCGCCAGCTGGCAGCTCGAACGACAGTGGCAGTGAATCTCCCAATGGAAGTTTCAGCCCAGCGCTCGATTTGGATGAGCACTGTGAGTTTTTAAATTTTAATTTGTAGTACAAAATTTTCAGTCTATTGTAATTTTATGCAAAAACTTTTTGAATTTTGAAAAATTTCAATGATTATTTGTTCAAGTGAAAATGAGAAAGAGTAGTAATTGAAGCAAAAACAACGGTTTTTGGAATTTTCGTCTTCTGAAAAATGTGATAAAAATTTGTATATTGTTACCAAAAATTCATTATCAGTTTGAACGGGATTATGGTATCTCACCGTCGACCAAAATTTAGTGAACTTCCATATTCAATGTTACAGTATTCACAAACCAAATTTCAACTATGCTAATTGAATGTCAACCAAAAAAGAACCAGAATTAGTATCGAATGAACAAAATTTCAGCGGCCTTCGGACTCTCGGCGTTCGCAAGTTCTACGCCAAAGGTCAATCGTTTCAATTCTTTCGACCCAATGAACGCGTGAGTTTTTCCTACTTCCGTCAATCATCGAGTTCCGGGAAAAATCTGAATAAAAGAATGAAATTTGGCTAAAATTCAGAATTTTAAAAAGTTGGGGATCTCCATGATAAATTTGTCGCCGGTACGTCTAGCCTACCAAATGGCGATATGACGGCGACGATACGGTAACAATATGGCGACGTACCGGCGACAAGGCGAAAAACGGTGAAGTCATTCATTTGTCGCCGGTAAGTCGCCAGTACATCGCCGGTTGGTAGCGTATACCGGATGACGACAAAAGTATTATGGAAGATAATTTCCATGATAGGATTTGGAACAAGCAGTTTTACATAGAGTTGAAATATCAAAACCGAACTGCTTTCTTGTTTTTTGAACAAATGTCTTTGAATCAGGCACTAAAAGTGTGCGTTTCAGTATCGAGTACTGCGTGCGAGTCTTGTCTTTTAAAATTTTGAGAAGATTGAGGAAAACAGAAAATCCTAAAGGTTTTTTTCTTTCCAGCACCGACGATCTCCCTTACAACATCCTAAGCGGACTTCTCGAATGGTCTTTGGACGAAAAGAAGCCGAGCAAAGAGGGACGTCTCCCGGTTTTTGCCCAACTCTCCAACCCACAATAATTCATTAACTAACCAAAAATCGCTAGATAGTTTCTTTATCCACATCCCACCATTTTCTTCACAGTGGCGATAGCCCCGCTAGATCACAAAATTCGATTTTTCTTACCGTATTGAGGTGTCAGAATCCGATGGTTTTTAGACATTTTCGAGTCGAAATGAAAAAGATATTGTCAAAAAATCATTGAAATTATCGGATTTGGCTACCCTGAAATGTGAGAATACAACGACTCGCTTTTACTGTAGATTTTCAAGAGTAAGATGATGACCTGGGATGTTCAAAAAAGAACAAATGCAGAACGTTTCCGCTGACCTAAGGATCCAATTCCAGAATGTCTAGGTAAAGTATAGAATGTTAAAACCATTGTTTGTGAAAGGCTTACAGTTCAGTAAAAAAGGTTTCCGATGACCTAGGGATCCAATTCTAGAATGTCTAGGTAAAGTCTAGAAAGTTGAAACCATTGACTGTGAAAGGCTTACAGTTCAGTAAAAAAAGGTTTCCGATGACCTAGGGATCCAGTTCTAGAATGTCTAGAAAAACTGCCCAGAACATTCCGAACTTCTACAGTAGGCAGCAAGTCTTGTATCTCACCTCGTTTTTATTTTCACATCATCACACACATACAAACTAGTGCCTTCCACCCAATTCGCAGATTCAGGATTTAACCAAAACATTGTACATCCTTCTAGACAACATTGATTCAGATTTTATAATTTATTAATCATTCAACTAAGAGATGCTCAGAATTGAAGTTTAGAAAAGGAAAAAAAAATGCCATTTATTGACGACAAGCGGTAAATCGATGATTTTTCCGTTTTTTTACCGAACTCCGTACTGAAATCGATTGATAAATGATGAAAAGAAAGTGAAAGGTTCAATTTTTTACCCGACTTGAATCGCACATATCTTCCTCTACCTGTAAAGAAGTCTGACCTTCGTAAATCGGATACTTAGTACCGTAGCAGTTTCGCCTTGAAATACAAGAACGATTTAAGTAATGCGCCTTTAATTTCAATAGACTGAAAGTAAGAATAATAATTTAAATCCACAGAGATCTAACTGTTCGTTGTGAGAGTCCCGACTCCTACCGTACTCATTTTACAGAAATGCGACTGGCGCGCGTTTGAAATCGGTCAGACTTTTTGCTAGATATGTGAATCGCTGACTTCGAGTTCTGAGCATCTCCTACTCTTCCGGAATCCTTGTGTGACTTCAAGATTCAGAATTTCTCAACACAAGGGTTCCTTCAACTCAACTTTGCACACACTGTAAATCCACACTCAACACTCCTAATTTTATTCTATATAATTTATTCCCAAAATCAGACTTTTCTTTCCCACCCAGTTCATCCAGCCCCGGCTCTTTCTCGGAAACAACAAGCAGTGATCTGAACTAGCTTTGACGATTTTTCATTTCCCTGTTCTTTTGATTTTTTTTCACTATTTCTGAAGACTTTTTGATGGTGAGGTCCTGTATGGTGCTTGCCACAATCAAACCACGTGCCTGCCACAGAAAAATCACAGAGTGGTGCAATTAGGCGGAGCCCTAAATCAAAAAGTCTCTATTTTTCAAGATTCGTGTAGGAAATGCTTCATGTAGTTTTTTTTTCTCTTCCCCCACCTACCCTAACATTGTTTTGTAATTTTATTACTTTGGGAACTTTTCCAACCAGCACAGCCCATACCAAGTGCCTAGTACCCGCTAGTTAGTTGATCCACTCAATTTCGCAAATTAATAACATTTAATAATAATGTGACTCGTAAAACCCAACATAACCCCGGTTATATCTTTTTTTTGTATTTTTTGAATAAATTCGGAAAAATAACCGTGCGCAGGTTGCAGAAAGAGTAGAACCCGCCTGCAAGAGGTTGGATATAGCTCACGCTTACGGTTGACTGCAAGTGAAAGTTATTAGGAACTTTCACCTAAAACGTTGGAATTGAAATTCATTTTGAGTGTTGGAGCCAAGTTCGTTTTCATTTCTTACTAGATGTTAGAGTTTTCATGTTACTGTAGCGGGCAAAAGTTTGGCAACTTTTCGGAACGCTCAACAAGAAATTACTATAGTTTTCCTAAAAATAAGTTAGCAATAAGGTGAATAATTTTACTTTATCAGAACTGTGAAACAACAGATTTTCAAAAGGGCTTGTCTTAAATTTCGTTGTACGAAGTTTTTTTTCACAAAACCAATCGTTAGGTTAAGGGTTTTACCACTTCTAACGAATCATTAAGTCGTTGAAATCAGTGAAGCGATTTATCTGCAATCATTCTGAATACATCCCCTGTGTTAGTAATGATTAGTACCAGAGGCGTTTTGCAACTGTCAACTTTTTTGCGGGAAAATGAGCTTCATAGCAAAAAAAGCGAAGGTTTTGGTTTCCCTACATTCATATCCCTTAGCTTTGTGGGTCACTTGAATCACTTGCTGCTAAGCCGTGCTCGTAAAGCCTGAATGACGACGGTTGTGAAAATATATTGTACTTTCAGCAGGTATTCTTGGGTCTTCGACCTCCTTCTTCAACCAATAGACTGATTGATTAACAATTTATTGATTCCCCAGTAAAAAGAACCAGCCTCTCTGGTTCTCCTGCAATACATACAATGAAATTGTGATGAGGCAGGAGAACATAAGGCTCAGAATTGATATAAATACATATGGAATAATATAAAAGCTTAATAAACAAATGAATTTGGGCTAAACACATATCTTCCTCTACCTGTAAAAAAGTCTGACCTCCGTAAATCGGTTTCTTAGTTACCGTAGCAGTTTCGCTTCGAAAAACATGAACGATTAAGTAATGCGCCTTTTATTTCAATGGACTGAAAGTAGGAATAATAATTTAAATCCACAAAGATCTAACTGTTCGTTGTGAGAGTCCCGACCCTACCGTACTCAGTTTACAAAAATGCGACTGCCGCGAGTTTGAAATCGGTTAGACTTTTTGCTAGATATGTGCGTTAGGTTAAGGGTTTTACCACTTCTAACGAATCATTAAGTCGTTGAAATCAGTGAAGCGATTTATCCGCAATCATTCTCAATACATCCCCTGTGTTAGTAATGATTAGTACCAGAGCCTCAAAGGCGTTTTGCAACTGTCAACTTTTTTGCGGAAAAATGAGCTTCATAGCAAAAAAGCGAAGGTTTTGGTTTCCATACATTCATCTCCTTAGCTTTGTGGGTCACTTGAATAACTTGCTGCTAAGCCGTGCTCGTAAAGCCTGAATGACGACGGTTGTGAAAATATATTGTACTTTCAGCAGGTATTCTTGGGTCTTCGACCTCCTCACATATATCGCTAGAAGCATGGCCGTTTTCAAACGCGCTCTAATCTCAATTTTGCAGAATGAGTACGGTAACTCTCACAACGAACAGTT